>MCJB01033648.1:68379-93641 GCA_002018475.1 Nicotiana obtusifolia | reverse complement strand
AATGCAATCCATCCTGTGACAAGCGTGGCACCAGCTACGGTCTCTCCACCTATACATGTCACAACAATCACATATACAATGTCTCATTACAGACGTGGCACCAGCAACGGTCTCTCCACGTATACAATATCTCATAACAGACGTGGCACCAGCAACGGTCTCTCCACGTATACAATATCTCATAACGGACGTGGCACCAGCTACGGTCTCTCCACGTATACTATATCTCGTGACAAGCGTGGCACCAGCTACGGTCTCTCCACTTATACATGTCACAGCAATCACAAACAACTTCCAACCAATAGACTAATGCATCACATTAACTCCCATGTTGGGAAACAATATCATCAACAACCAACCTGGCCAGGGGAAATAACTTTAACTAGACCACTACTCGACTCATATTTAACTAAATCAATATTAACAATTTACTACTACTTATGTTTATCGATTAACCTTTTCCCAACCCGTCTATATTTCCGTTAAACCTAGACACATTACTATTGTTATGACACCGGACTCTTATGGACTCCTGAGACACTACCCATGACTTAGACACGAAACCTTTAATTATCTATTAACAATTACTTATTCAACTAGTTCGTTATCAATCTAAATTAAAATGAAAGAGATGTTCATATCCATAACCATAATCAATAGGAACATTCACAATGTTCAGCTCGTGTACTAGGCGTACCATCCGCCCTCATTTCATAATATCCTGTGGCAGGCGTGCCACCCGCCCCACACCTATATCACAATAATACCTCGGACATCATCCGGCAATTAGGAACATAATTATCTTTGCATCTCGGCAATGTCACAAATATCGTTCAACAATTATAATGTTAATATGCAACAATTATCAACATACGACCCACGTTCATGTATGACACTAAAGTATAGATACCTGTCACCATACCTATACAAGGTTCTCAACGAGAAGCAATTTAGCACATAGCACATAGTTTCTAGTTCCTCAAGCTAAAGCTAGAACGGGCACTTACCTCGCTTGGCAATGGGATTCAAGGTTTCGACAAACCTTTGCCTTGAAACCTTGCGTCCGAAGGCTCCAAATCTAATCATAAACAATTTATTACGGTTAATACCCATAATGGACACCAATTTCCATTGAAATTCACAAAGTTTCCGGGTAAAATCCCGAAATTAAACTCAAAATTGACAGTGGGTCCCACTTCTCGTAATCGTACATAACCCAAAAAATGTAATGACCCATTCCAATACGAGTCCATGCATATAAAATTTGTCAAATTCCGACACCGGATTGACCTTCAAATCCAAATTTTTGTTCTTGGAAGATTTGGAAGAAAAAATCTGATTTTTCTTCCATAGATTCATGGATTCATGATGTAAATGAGTATGAAATCATGATCTATGAAGGATTTATGATAAGGAACACTTACCCCGATGTTTTCCTTGAAAATCGCTTCAATCCGACCTCCCTAGCTCAAGATATGTTAAAATGACCAAAACCCCGTTTTATAGACCCCATTCTTCCTCCAGCGCCACGGGGGGCGCCGGGCGCTGCCGACGGCACTGCTTCTAGTGGCCTCCGCGACCTTCACTACCTCGGGCGCGCTGGACGGCGCCAGGCGCTGTCCTGGGCGCTGGAATTTTCCCCTGACACAAAATAGGCATAACTTCTTCATACGATGTCCGAATTGGACGATTCTTTTTGCTATGGCTCCGAAATTTTGATACGGATCTAATGCTTCAATAAAAACTGAATTTGGAGTTCATTTTCATAAAATAATACCTCTTTTTCTTGAAGGTACGACATCGACACCTTCTTGAATGCCAAAATTAAACTCCATCCACCATCCAAAATCCACCCAAGACCCTCGGGACTTCACCCCCACATGCCAACATGTCCCATAACATTATTCAAACTTGTTCCAACCTTCGGAACTTTCAAATTAACATCATAACATCAAATTCGCACCGGATTCAAGCCTAAGGACCTCAAAATTTTCTAATTCGCTCTTTTGATCTAAACTCGACCAAACCATGTCCGAATGACCTAAAACTTTGCGCACAAGTCATAAATTACGTGTAGAAGCTACAGCAACTTTCAGAATTCCATTCTGACCCTCGGATCAAAATCTCGCCTATCAACCGGAAATCGTCAAAATTATAACTTCACCAATTCAAGCCTAATTCTACACGGGACCTCCAAAACTAATTCCGATCACTCTCCTAAGTCATAAATCCTCTCCCGAAACTAACCGACTCATCGAAATTCACATCCGAGCCTTCTAACTCATAAGTCAACATACGGTTGACTTTTACAACTTAAGTCTTTTTTGAAGGAGACTAAGTGTCTCATTTCTTACCGATTTCACTCTGAATGCAACTTATTCAACTTGATTTCATACAATATAGATAACGAAATAAAACGGGTCATCACAAAAAGTGGTCCAAAAAATGCCCTTAGCCTAACTCCACAACTCCAAAAATGAGAAAAATACTAAACCCTTCGAGATATGTAGTCTTCCAGTGACATCGCACCTGCGGATACTTAACCGCATACATGGTCCCGCTTCTGCTGAAAAGTGGCCGCATATGTGGTCATAGGCCTCCCAGCTAACATCGGCTTCTGCGCTTTTGCGCAAGCGCACCTGCGACCCAACGTCCGCATCTGCGAAAACCAAAGACCACACTCCACATCGCTTATGCGCTCCACAGCATTCGCACTTGCCCATTTTCCCGGGCCCAGCACATTCCGTACCTGCAATGGCCTTACCGCTTCTGCGGTCCCGCACCTGTGACCAAATCATCGCGGGTGTTGTTGCATCGGAACATGAAATTATTCAACATTACTACTAAGTCAAAACATGGTCCGCACACCATCCGAATCGTGCTCGAGGCCCCCCAGATCCCATCTAAACATACCAATAAGTCCTAATACACGACACGAACTTACTCGAAGCCTCAAATTACATCGAACAACATCAAAATCACGAATCGCATCCCAATTCAATCCTAATGAAAGTAATGAGCTTCTAACTTCTAAAACTAGTGTTGAACCATATAAAATCATCTCCGAATAAATTTTGCACTCTAGTCCCAAATGACACTACGAACCTATTCCAACTCTAGGAATCAAAATCCGAAACTGGTATCAACAATGTCAACTCTCGGTCAAACCTAAACCTTCCTAAACTAAAAAAAAAAAGAACCTCTCAACCTTCCACACCTTCAACTTTCCAACTTGCTGTCACGCCCCAAACCTGAAGAGCATGGCCGGCAGCTGATGCCATACTCGGCCCGAGCTTACCCTCAACTAAGGCCGATGAGGCCATAGGTTTACAACCAGCAATACCAAGCTAAACATCTACATAGGGCTGGTAAATCTGCAATACTGACATAAAAAATGTACAGGACTCATCTACAAGCCTCTAAGGATAACTGAATTGTATCATGGTCAGGACACGGCCCAACCAACCCATCAAACATGTATATATAAAATGGACTACAAGGTATAGACTTGGTAACTCCGAGGAAGTGGAGCTTACCCTCCAAGTTGATGTTTGACTTTGTCTACTGGGAAGGTCTATCCAGCTGTCTATCAGGACCTGCAGGCATGAAATGCAGTGTCCCCAGCAAAAAGGACGTTTGTACGAAATAATGTACCAAGTACGTAAGGCAACATATTAACTGAAAGATGAAATTGAATTGATCATATAATAACTAAACATATCTGGGAGTCAAATATAATCTGAAGATATGCTTACTCATTGACACTAACTTATCTCTCTCAATATAGTAAGTAAAATAGCTGTCCGACCCTATAAGGCTCGGTATGTGTAACTGCTGTGCCGTAGTAAGCTCACGCATAGACGCTCGGCCATACTAGGCTTGGTATATAATTTACCATCTGATTTGAGGTTGCCCAATAGGGGTCTGCCCATAGATTATAGCTAGATGGTGGTGAAAATGTTTTACTCTCTCAATATAGTAAGTAAAATAGCTGTCCGACCCTATAAGGCTCGGTATGTGTAACTGTTGTGCCGTAGTAAGTTCAGGCATAGACGCTCGGCCATACTAGGCTTGATATATAACTTACCATCTGATCTGAGGTTGCCCAATAGGGGTCTGCCCATAGATTATAGCTAGATGGTGGTGAAAATACTGTATATATATATATATATATATATATATATATACACATATATATATATATACATATATACACATATATATATATATACATATATATACACACACACACACATATATATATGTGTGTGTATATATATATACACATATATATATACAGATATACACATATATATATACATATATATATATACACACACACACATATATATACATATACACACACATACACACCCACACCCACACACACACACACACAGATATATATATATATATATATATATATATATATATATACACACACACACCTTGTGGTTTCTTGGAAGAAGACAATACTTAACTAAATATAAAGTCCCGATAAGGTAGAATACTGTTACTTATGATACTAGGATAATGTACATAATTTCAAGAATACGAACTTCTCTTTATGCCTCGTTATCAAACTCATGTAGTTACAGGATCATGCCAAAATGAAGGAAAGGTTTAGCCTTAACATACCTTATCAAAATCTTTCCAATCACCAAGTTGAACTCGCCTCTTCGCACATTATTCTACAACAACGATAATAATTTTATCATTAAGTTACGAAAGGTAGCCATACTAGGCTTGGTATATAACTTACCATCTGATCTGAGGTTTCCCAATAGGGGTCTGCCCATAGATTATAGCTCGATGGTGGTGAAAATACTGTATATATATACATATATATATACATGCACACACACACTTTGTGGTTTCTTGGAAGAAGACAATGCTTAACTAAATATATAGTCCCGATAAGGTAGAATATTGTAACTTATGATACTAGGATAATGTACATAAGTTCAAGAATACGAACTTCTCTTTATGCCTCATAATCAAACTCATGTAGTTACAGGATCATGCTAAAATGAAAGAAAGGTTTAGCCTTAACATACCTTATCAAAATCTTTCCAATCACCAAGTTGAACTCACCTCTTTGCACATTAGTCTACAACAACGATAATAATTCTATCATTAAGTTACGAAAGGTTCAACTATCGCACAACGAACGACAAGCTTATTTTATATTTAAACGGGCAGCATCTCCCCTATAATCCTTACTTCCTTCAAATTCAAGATAACACCAACAACACAAGAAAACAACAATAACAATACAGATACATTATTTCCAACCGTATATACACCACAAAATACTACAAAACAGCCCAACACACCCCAATCTCTTCATACACAAAACGACCACTATAGTAGTGTCAAACAGCCCGAGAATGTTACGAAGAACGACCAGCCCATCACCTTGCATTTATGTGGTGTATCTCCACAAAATTTCTCCTCTAAAACTCCATAAAATAGTAGCAAAAGACGCAATCCAACAGCAACACAAAACAGTCCACAAAATAGTCTGTTACTAGTGAATAACTCAAACTCTTGGCTTCCGATCACTGTCCCATGAGTTCTTACAATTATTGAACGACTTTTCATACATCTCCAGCAGAAAATATGGATGAAAGAGAGAAGTAAACTTACCTTATTTGTTGAATAACTCAGCTCCTACCTTGGTTCTTCATACTCTAGGTTTTTCCACCAACTAGAACTTGAAAACGAGAGAAATTCGATTAGGGTTTGTCTGTAATTTTTGGGAGGAACTTTTCAGGGGTTTAGTTCTGGTTATTATGTCCTATTATCAGGTTAATGTATGAAGGAAATAGTCCTTTAAAAGGACTCTTTGGACGACTCGAACTGGCACATTTTTGGACATATATAATCCTCTCATTTAAGCAAGTAGGTGATACACCTACTTGTCATCTAGCAGTCTGCGCAATCTCGCAAAAACCCATATACCTCTCTACTCTGATGTCGTATTGACAAACGTTTTAATTCATTAAAAAATAGAATAAAAAATATTCAATTTTATGGGTGGAACACCCCGTAACTCTAAGTATAGAGGGAGAAAAGCGCAGTTACATTTGACCCAAATTTCAGTAAAACTTATAAATGTAACTTATGATGACTTTCATCGACTTTTGTTCCACAACTCGCCCGACATAAAAACATAACACACGACTATCATACGACTAACATAAATCATAACATAACCTCCTTATCATGTTAAGAACCCTGGTATCACCCCAAAAGTACATGTTATAATATTCCCAACTTGTCGACTTTCGACGAAACATTATTTTCTTCAATTCCTTAGCTTCTGAACCTTCAAACCCTCTTTGTACTTGTTGTTCATCATCCTCAATATATTTAACCTCCATGGTAACATGATTAACTTACTTTATGTACTTTCAAAGATTATCTCATTTCTGAACTTACATCAATTGACTTATGACGTACTCTTGCGTACGAGAACATGAGGTGTAAATCATTCCCCCCTTTGGAACATTCGTCCTCAAATGTTGGCTGATGCGCTTATCAGTCTCATAAACCATCGTTGTTACTAATATTTTAATATTGTACGACTTTGTCCTTGTATGTGCGCCTATGCGATTCTTCTGTCCTTTTGCTTCTAGCTTTTAGCCAATCTCTAGGCTTCACTTTGGGAACATATACAGAACTATGACAAGTTGTTCCTCCGGGTATATATAGATGTGCTAAAGTTCTTCGCTCGGTACTTTAGCGAACTTACAACCGTTGCTATATCTTGTTTCGTAGCGTTGTATATCTATCCTTATGGCTTTACTACATCTTGGTAGATTATACTGTATCATAACACTTACTTCGATTTATTATTACCGAGGTTTGCTACCCAACTCCAGGTTACTCTCTCGTTGCTTATCCTATATGTATAAATCCAACTCATTTTGTTCTTCCTCATTACTATTCATCTTAAAAATGAAGGCTTAATCTCATCTCATACTTTGGAACTTTTATCCGCCTATTGTTGATTCACCTTAATTTTTATCTATAATCCACCACTGATAACTTGAAACCATACGTAATATGTTGTCGTTAGGGCTCACATCTCATCAGGGAACATCTAAAATTATTTGCCTGATCCACCTAGGGATGATACTAATCTTCAATAACCATATTTCATAGCATCCCAATGTGATTCATCTTATGGGGGTAATCTAATCCCATGCAATTTATGAAATGACGTCTCTTTGAATCATTATTCAATCGAAGGCCTAAATGTCATCCTCTTATCATTTATCACAATTACACCCTTATTCTACTACTAGGGTAGCATTCCCTCTGAATGCTCCTAGTCTTGAACTCCTCCGAGTCCATTTAGGCTGTACTAAGCTTTTTATAACTTACGGAAACTATCAACTCTGTTGTTTCGATGGGTTTAATCCCGAGTACTGACCTATTCTCTTTACCTTCTCACTTACCTTTTCTTATCCGTACTCCCATCTACCTAAAACCTTGTCGCTCTACATACTTTAGCTTGCGACCTACACAAATGTATTTATACTACTCGCAACCTTCCTTTAACTTGATAGAACCACATATTTTCTTATGCTATTATGGAACCTAAAGCGAGAAATCACATCGTCTCCAACTCTTCTTTACTCTCTTAACTAAATCTCTCTGTACCTAGAAACCATAGGCTAGAAGATATGCCACTGACGACACAACTATCATTTGTGGATACTGAATCACAACGCTTCTAACCCTCTATTTGAAGTATAGACTATTCACAACCTTCTGCACTTGAGTATCTCCTGCCTTCTTCATCTTTACCTTACTTACCGTTAAATCTAGCATTGTATTTTCTGTCTCTTTCATAACTACTCTTCCACATAGGTGGAATTCACATCCACAACTTGAAGCACTACTATAATACTTGCACCTCTGGTGCATACATAATCAGGTGGGAGAATCATACTGACTTCTTATGAGGCTGGTAATCTTCTAACTGACTTTATCGTAGAGCAGTTATGGAATATGGCCGTTGTACTATCTCTCTTGTACCCCTGATATTGAGAGTGATTATGCAATGTTCTCAATCATGATTTCTATAGTTATCTCGGTAATAATCAAACTCCTGATTACTTAGCTGATGTAACTCTTTAGATTCCTCTTCTCTCTCAACCTTTAAGTAGACTAAAGCTATCTTCTCATCTGTGACTCAGGGTTTTAGTTATTACTTTCGCCTTTGGTGGACGCTATGGAACATCCATAATATAATCTTCTAACAATTCAAGCCCTTGCTATGAGGTGCTCTCAATTCTTTTTTTTAACTTATACCGGAGTCTCCTATAGCTGTCGGAATGTCAACATATATGCTGCATGGATAATACTCCGAAATCTTAAGTGCGTTCATATTGTAATTAACTTTGGGTCATCGATTGAATAATTCCTTTAGTTCCTTCTCAACTTTCTTTAAAACTAAGCAATTACTTGTCTTGGTCGTTCTGCCACTTGTTGCATGAGTATTTGGCTTATCTTAATGCTCACACCTATTGGAATTTCATGTAACTCATATGATCTCGAATATTACTTTTGATTTTACTTTCCTTCCCTTAGTCACGGCAAGTGCCACTTTGTTATGGAGTGCATACAATGTTCTAGTGAGACTATTGTTACAAGATCATTTCTTCTTTAGGTCACTATGCTTACGTTAAAGCCTTCTTCCTTATTTCCTCAGCTAGTCTTTCGTTGTAGCACTTAGGGAAGACCGTCTGACTCATGTACAGCTAGGAGTTTTTTACATCATATACCCGACGAAAATTTTGATGTACTTACTCACCTATAATTACCCTTAGTTACTTATCTCTGCACCCTTGTGCTCGTAGGGTTGCTTATGAACTTAAATTTTTACTATCTCCCCGGTGGCACCCTCTTTTATTTCCATAATACTTATACGGTACCTTTAACTACCCCAACTCCTATATGAATATTTCTCAAGGATTACGATGTCATATATGTGAGACTAAATTTCCTGTGCTGGGTTTCACTACATTTATTGCATGATCTGCTGATTTATCTGAGACCTCTTGTCTAGCCATAACTAGGCTTTTCTTGAATCAACTACTAACTACTTGTCAGTCCATGCTCATATCTATATTATGCATAACCTCTCTTGGGTTATGTCTTTTGTCTAACTTACCTTTTGCACTGGTTCCTAATGTATCAAATATCCATTCACATTTATTTATCAATAACATCCTGGCCGGGAACCCTTACTGTCTCTCCCCGGCATCGTGCTTGCATAATGTTCCGGAGTCGTAACATATCTGTAGGATGTAAATAAAGGCAACCTCATTCCTTTCGCCTTTTTACCGCATTCTTTCTTTACTATTCTATAGTTACTTGAACTACATAACTGCGACTTAATACCATATCACACCATCTTCACCCTTTAGGGGAGTACTAGCATTTAATGCTATGAAGATTTACCTATAAATGTTTTACCTCTTCATCTTTGGCGTCTCTTCACATCTTCATGGACTCTAACTTGCTTGCCATAACTCTTTTGTACCAAGGATAACTTAATTTTTTACGCACGAGAGTGACACCTAGTGTAATTAGCACACGTTGTCCCTTAAGCTTAACTCTGCTTGCAGTGCTTGCTTTAGGGAAGCGTCTTCCTGAATGACCCTTAAAGGTTATTCATCTGTTGTCCGTTCTATTATTGCCGGAACGCGATCACTGCAATTCTCTTGATGTCGACTATTATCACATCATTCGGTACCTAATTTTATCTTGTTTACTAGCCCATACTAAGTTTTATTACTCCAAGGGTCCAACTTAGCCTTATGAAATCATGTTGGAGTCACCAACTTATTTCTCAAAATGAGGATATGACTTTGTGGCTTATACACTTTTATCGTCTCAAGGCCTGTCACCTCTTGTTTTTTCCTTCACTTGACTGTAGACTCTGTCATCTTGTCATATTTTGATTTACTGTTATCACCCATTTATCGTACCTTACTCATAATGCTTCATTTACTCTCTTCTTATTCTCCTACTAAGATTTTGTCTATCACATTATTCTGAAAACTTCAACAAAACATTGCTTCACTATTAGCTCCCCTGGCTGAATCACCATTTTGGGTTATTCTAACCCCAGCTAGATCCTGATATCTCATCCTTCTCTTAAACTATATATGTTAGCTCGCATAGAGCATAACTGAGATGTGTGTGGCCAATTTCTACATACCTTTGTTACTGTGGAAAGTAACTTAGAATGCTTATATTTCTCCGCCTGAGTTGTAAATACTGATAATCTTCACTAACCGGGTGCCACGTACCCTTCTTTACCTTGCTCCTTTTACTTGTTGAAAATTGTATCTACCTTCTGATGCTCTTATTGCTTTTTACCACATAGGTGGCTAGATATTCATACCTTAGGGTTCCTTATCAAGAAGCTTACACGTCTTAGTACACACATGATTTTCTGAAAACCTAATATTTACTCATCGTAAGCATGATGCAAAATCGAGTTTGTCAAGCTCAACTCCTCCACAGCTACATTCAATATCTTACCAATTGTCTTTCTGGATCTAGGTTTCGTTGTATTATGAATAAAATAAAATTTAGGAGTTTGAATTCTTACAACTGAGCTCTACCGCACGATCTAGAGTAAGAAGAAAGAGTGACAGTCCTAAATGCCTTGTAGCCTCCTGCTTATATATGTGGTGCACAACACACCCATTTACAAGCCTCTAGGGATAACTAAACTGTATCATGGTCGGGACACAGCCTCGACCTACCCATCAAACCTGTATATATAAAATGGACTCCAAGGTATAGACATGGTAACTCCGAGGAAGTTAAGTACCAATCAAGCTGATGTTTGACTTTATCTATTAGGAAGGTCTACCCAGCTGTCTATCAAAACCTGCAGGCATGAAATACAGCTTCCCCAGCAAAAGGCACATTAGTACGAAATAAGGTAATGAGTATGTAAGGCAACAGAATAACTGAAAACTGAAACTGAACTGATAATCTAATAATTGAAAGTACCTGAGAGTCAAATATAATCTGAAGATATGCTTACCTGCTGATACTCACTCATCTCTCTCAATATAGTAAGTAAAATAGATGTCCGGACCTATAAGGCTCAGTATGTGTAACTGCTCTACCGTAGTAGGCCCACTCATAGGCGCTCGGCCACACTTTGCTTGGTATATTATTTACCATCTTATCTGAGGTTGCCCAATAGCCGCGTGCCCATCGATTATAGCTCGATGGTGGTGAAAATACTGTATATATATAAACCCTCTGCTCTCTTGGAAGAAGACAATACTTATATGAATATAAAGTCCTGATAAGGGAGAATATTGTAACTTATGAGACTAGGATAATGTACATAAGTTCAGGAATACGAACTTCTCTTTATGCCTCATTATCAAACTCATGTAGTTACAGGATCAATGCCAAAATGAAGGGAAGGTTTAACCTTAACATACCTTATCACAATATTTCCAATCACCAAGTTGAACTTGCCTCTTCGCACCTTAGTCTACAACAACAATAATAATTCTATCATTAAGTTATAAAAGGTACAACTATCGTACAACGAACGACAAGCTTATTTTGTATTAAAACGGGCAGCATCTCCCCTATTCCTTACTTCTTCCAAATTGAAGATAACACCAACAACACAAGAACACAACAATAACAAAACATAGACATTATTTTCCAACCTTATATACACTACAAAATACTACAAAACAGCCCAACACACCCCAATCTATTCATACACAAAACGACCATCGTAGTAGTGTCAAACGACCCGAGAATGTTAAGAGCGACCAGCCCACCACCCTACATTTATGTGGTGTTTCTCCACACCCTTTCTCCTCTAAAACTCCATAAAACAACATCAAAACACGCAATCCAACAGCACCACCAAAGCGTCCATGCTACAAGTGAATAACTCGAACTCACGGCTTACGATCACCGTCCCGTGAGTTCTTTCAATTATAGAACGACTTTCCATACATCTCCAGAAGAAAAAATGGATGAAAGAGAGATGTAAACGTACCTTATTTTTTGAATAACTAGCTCCTATCTCGGTTCTTCAAACTCTAGGTATTTCCTCCAACTAGAACTTGAAAAGTAGAGAAATTCAATTAAGGTTTGTGTGTCATTTTTGGGAGGATTTTTGCAGGGGTTTAGGTTTGGTTATTATGTCCTATTATCAGGGTAAAATAATAAGGAAATTGGCCTTTAAAAGGTCTCTTTGGACGACCCGAACAGGCCCATTTTCAGACATATATAATCCTCTCATTTAAGAAAGTACGTGACACACCTACTTGTCACCTAGCAGTCTGTGCAGTCTCACAAAAACGTATATATCTCTCCGCTCCAATGTCGTATTGGAAAACGGTTTAATGTGTTAGAAAACAGACTCATAGATCATCATTTTTTGGGTGGAACACCCGTAACTCTATGTATATTGGGAGAAACTCGCAGTTACATTTGACTTGAATTTCAGTAAAACTTTTAAACGTAACTTGTGATGACTTTCATCGACTTTTGTTCCACAACTCGCCCTACTTTAAAACCTAACACACGACTATCATACGACTAAAATAACTGATAACATAACCTCCTTATCATGTTAAGAACCTTAGTATCACCCCAAAACTATATGTTATAACATTCCCAACTTGTCCGCTTTCGACAAAACATTATTTTCTTCAATTCCTTAGCTTCTGAACCTTCTAACCTCTTTGTACTTGTTCATGATCCTCAATATTTGTAACCTTCATGGTAACATGATTAACTTAATTTATGTACTTTCAAAGATGATCTTATTTATGAACTTACATCAATTGACTTATGACGTACTCTTATGTACAAAAACATGGGGTGTAACACTTTCGCCAAAAAGCCTCAAGCCAACCTAAGGACCGCCAAATCAACATCTGGACATATGCCTGAGTCCAAAGTCACCATACGAAGCTATTGGAACCATCAATTCTCCAATTCGGATTCGTCTACACAAATGTCAAACTCCGGTCAACTCTTTCAACTTAAGCTTCCAACCTTGGGACTAAGTGTCCCGGTTCAATCTGAAACCTTCCTAAAACCAATCCAACCACCATGAAAAATCCCATATCCACAAATGAACATTGAAGAAGTAATAAATAGGGGAACATGGCTACAATACACAAAATGAGCAGCTAAGTCATTACATTCTCCCCCTCTTAAATAAACGTTCATCCTCAGACGGGTCATCATACCTGGAGTGTCACATAGGTGTGGGTAACTGCTCTGCATCTCTCGCTTAGTCTCCCAAGTATCCTCTCGACTGGCAGGCCTCTCCAGTGAACCTTCACCGAAGCTATATTCTTTGATCTCAACTTTTGAACTTGCCGATCTAAATAGCTACCGGCTCCACATCATAAGACAAGTCCCCATCTAATTGTTCCGTGCTGAAGTCCAAAACATGTGATGGATCACCATAATACTTCCGGATCATAGAAACATGAAACACTGGGGGAACACTCGATAGACTAGGTGGCAATGCAAGTCTGTAGGACATCTCTCTAACTCTCTCAAGCACCTCAAAGGGACCAATATACCGAGGGCTTAACTTGCCCTTCTTCGCGAACCTCATCACACCCTTCATGGTCAAAACTCTAAGCAAAACCTTCTCACCCACCATATATGCAACATCACAAACCTTTCTATCAGCATAACACTTATGTCTGGACTTCACCATACGAAGTCATTCTTGAATCACCTTGACCTTCTCTATAGCATCACATACCAAATCGATGCCCAACAACCTATCCCCGTTAGGCTCAAACAACCCAGCAAAGAACGACATCTCCTCCCATACAAGGCCTCATAAGGAGCCATCTGGATACTCGATTGAAAGCTGTTATTGTAGGCGAACTCTGCTAATGGAAGGAATTGCTTCCATGAACCTCCAAAATCCATAAAACAGGCGTGTAATGTATCCTCCAAGATCTGAATGGTGTGCTCGGATTGCCCTTCCATCTGAGGATGGAATGCTGTACTCATCTTAACCCGTGTGCTCAACTCTCATTGCACTACTATCTAAAATTGTGATGTGAATCGCGTGCCTCGGTCAGAAATGTTGGAAATGGCACGCTATGCAAGCGGATAATCTCCCGGATGTAAATTTGAGCCAACCACTCTGCAGAATTGGAAGTCACCTCCGGAATGGAGTGTGCAGACTTAGTCAACTGGTCCAAAATACCCAAAATTGCATCATAATACTTCAAAGTCCGTGGGAACCCGACAACAAAATCCAAGTTAATATACTCCCACTTCTACTCCGCTATCTCTAACCTCTAAATCAACCCTCCTAGTTTCTAATGATCATACTTCACCTGTTGACAATTCAAACACCGATGGACCTAAGCAATGATATCTTTCTTCATTCTCCATCACTAACAGTGTAGTTTCAAGTCACGCTATATCTTCGTGACACATGAGTGAATGGAGTAGCGCAAGCTATGAGCCTCCTCAAGAGTCAAATCTCTCAACCCATCAACATTTGGAACACATATTTGGCCTCAAAGGCGCATAACACCATCATCACCAACCGTAACCTCATTAGTACCACCTCGTTGTACTGTATCCTTCAACACCAACAAGTGAGGATCATCAAACTGGAGAGCCTTGATATACTCTAACAATGATGACTGAGCCATAACGCAAGTAAGATTCCGACTAGGCTCCGAGACATCCAACGAGACATCCAATCTCATAAACAGATTGGACAAGGTCTGAACATCCATTCCTAGTGGCCTCTCTACTACAGGTGAATATGCCAAACTGCACATACTATCCGCCTTCCTACTCAGTGCATCGACCACCATATTGGCCTTCTCCGGATTATATAATATGGTGATATCATAATCTTTCAGCAACTCTAACCATCTCCGCTGCTGCAAGTTTAGATCTTTCTACTTGAACAGATGCTAGAGACTCTGATGGTCGGTATAGACCTCACAATGAACACCATACAGATAGTGCCTTCCAAATCTTCAATGCGCGAACAATAGCTGCCAACTCCAAGTCATGCACATGGTAATTCTTCTGATGAACCTTCAACTACCGAGACACATAGGAAATCAACCTACCATCCTGCATCAACATTGCACCAAGCCCAATAAGCAACGCACTATAATACACGATGTAAGATCTTGAACCCATAGGCAATACCAACACTGGGGTTATAGTTAATGTAGTATTGAGCTTCTGAATGCTCTCCTCAGACTCCTCAGACTACCTGAATAGAGCACCCTTCGGGGCCAATCTAGTCAAAGATGCAGCAATGGACGAGAAACCCTCCACAAAATGACGATAGTAGCCTGCCAAACCTAAAAAGCTCTGAATCTCTGTAGCCGAAGATGGTGTAGGCCAAGTTTGAACTACTTCAATCTTCTTCGAATCAACCTTGATACCCTCACTGGACATCACGTGCTCGAAGAACGCCACCAAATCGAGCCAAAACTCACTCTTGGAGAATTTAGCATATAGCTTCTTCTCCCTCAACATCTGGAGTACAATCCCTGGAATACATTGTTCGTCTGATGCATAAAGGTCATTAGGGCATTGATCAGCCCGAAAGATATCACCAGGAACTCGCAGTGACCATAGCAGGTCTTGAATGCCGTCTTTAGAATATCAGAATCCCGAATCTTCAACTGATGATACCCATACTTCAAATCGATCTTCGAAAACCCTCTAGCACCCTGAAGCTGGTCAAATAAGTCATCAATGTGCGGTAGTGCGTGCTTGTTCTTAGTTATAACTTTGTTCAACTGTTTCTAATCAATACACATCCGCACAGTACCATCCTTCTTCTTCACAAATAGAACGGTGTACTCCAAAATGACACACTAGGCCCGATGAATCCCTTATCAAGTAGCTCATGAAGCTGTTGCTTCAATTCCTTCAACTCTACAATTGCCATATTATATGGTGGAATAAAGATAGGCTGAGTGCTTGGAACCAGGTCAATCAAAAAATAAATGTCCTTGTGGAGTGGCATGCATGACGGATCTGCTGGAAATACATCTGGGAAGTCTCTCATTACCGGAACTGACTCAATGGTAGGAGTATCAACACTAACATCTCTCACAAAGGCACGATATGCCATACATCCCTTCTCAACCATCCGTTGAGCCTTCAAGTATGACATCACTCTACTAGGAACATAGTCCAGGGAGCCTCTCCACTCTAACCTCGGCATCCCCTGCATCTCCAATGTGATGGTCTTGGCATGAAAACTAAGGATAGCGTGATACGAAGACAACCAATCCATGCCCAATATCATGTCAAAATCAACCATGTTGAGTAGTAGAAGATTGACTCTCGTCTCATAACTCCCAATAGCCACCACACATGACCGATATACATAGTCCACAATAATAGAATCACTTACCGGCTTAGATACATGAACATACATAACTAAAGAATCACGGGGCATGTCCAAATAACAAGCAAAGTGCGATGATACTTATGAATAAGTAGAACCAGGGTCAAATAATACTAAAGCATCCTTGTAGCAAACTGAAAAAATATTTGTGATTACTGTATCTGAAGCAACTACCTCTGGCCTGGGGGTAAAAGCCTGGAATCGAGCCTGACCACCACCTCATCGACCTCCCCCTCTAGGGAAACCTCAAATTACCTGAGCCCCACGTCGAGCTGGCTGAGCGGGTGGGGTAGTAACTGGTGCGGATGTCATAGCCTAACCTCTCTGCTGAACGGAACCTCCCATAAGACGGGGGCAATACCTCTTCACAAGTCCCAACTCCCCACATTTGGAGCAACCTCGATCAAAAGATGGCGAAAGAGCCTGAACCGGGCCCCGAGAACTAGAATAGCCACCAGAAGAACCCAGTATTGACGAATCCTGAACTGATGGAGCACGGTACGAGCTTAAGCTAGAACTGCACTAAAAGATGATTGGGCCCCGCGAGTACAGTATGAACCATGACTAGATGATGCACCATGATGAACCAGATAAGCCATTTGAGCGGGCCTATAAGGACGACCTCTACTGTGATGTGACTGACCTCCAGATGAGGTACCACTAAAACCACCTAAAACACAAGGCCTCTTTCCCTCTCGCTCCTCGTGCTCAAGCCTGTGAACCGACTCCTAGCACCTAGCAATCTCGACCACTTTGTTAAACCTAACATCTGTCTCGGCCTCGTGAGACAAACTAAAATGTAGGCCATCTATGAACCTCCTGATCCTCTTTCTCAGTAGGAACCAACCATATTGCATGACGAGCCAAATTTGCAAATCTCATCTCATACCGAGTCACTGCCATACCCTCCTAGCGTAGCATCTCAAACTGCATATGCAACTCCTCTCTACGAGTCTACCGAACAAACTTCTCTAAGAAGAGAACTGAGAACTTAAGCCACATAAGTGGTACTGCGTTGGCAGGCCTACTACTCATAGGCTTGCTACAATCTATAGGCTGCCCCAATTAGCTAAAATGTGGTAAATGCGACCCCACTATTGTTCAAAAGACTTGTTATGCGAAGAATCCGCTGACACCTATCTAGAAAATCCTAAGCATCTTCTGACTCTACCCCACTGAACTCTAGAGGCTTCAGCCTCTCAAACTGCTCCAACCTCTTATGTTCCTCATCACTAATAGGTGGTCCAACCGCAACACGAGCAGCAACACCGGCTGAAGTGGTAGTACTCCCTATGTCTGAAGTCCCTGAGCTAGTTATTATGGAGCACGGGTGGTAGGAGTCTGGGCACCTTACCCAATCTGTGAAGTGGCTGGTGCAGGAATTGACATCGCCTGAGCCAAGCTCGTGCACATAGTGAAAATCTAGGCTAAGACCTCCTAAAGATCAGGGAAAACAATGGGAACTGCTGGTGCCTGCGCTGGTCCCGCCGACTCAACAACATTTGGTATTTGCTCCTCAGTTGGAGCAATTGGTGGCTCCACAGGTGCTACTTTGGCTGTACTACAAGCCCTACATCATCCTCTACTACGGCCCCGACCTCTTGCGACCCTAACAGGTGGTATTGGTGGCCGTCCACCTGATCCGGTCGCACTTGTCCTCACCATATGCGAGAGAATAGAAGAATAGAAGTTCAAATTCTGGAATTAACAAATCCGCATGACAAGATACAAGAAAGTGAAGTTTCCTAATTATTCGGCAGCCTCTCGAAGATAAGTAAAAACGTCTCCTTACCGATCCGCAAGACTACTAAATCTACTCATGACTCATGAAACCTAGCAACCTAGGGCTATGATACAAACTTGTCATGATCCAACTCCCACCGGAGCCGCGACGGTTCCTAACACTACTTTCTAAGCAAGCCAACAGTCACATAATAGCGTAACATTTAAATAAACATGGTTACCTAAACTTAACAACGGAAATATCATAATTTTCTAATAAAAACATGAACAATACTGCTACAACCATCCCAAAATCTAGTGTCAACGAGTACATGAGAACTACTAAATATCAAAACATAAACTAAATCCTTAGGACAATTGCTTAGGAAACAGAACTATACTGAAGAAAAAAAAAAGAGTCAAGGTTTGTGGGCGTCATAGCAGCTACCTTGAAGTCTCTAAGCGCTGGTACCAGCACAGATCTAGCAATCACCAGATCTAGATGCACCTGGATATGCACACAAAATGTAGAGTATAGTATGAGCACAGCGGGGCCCATGTACTCGATACGAAACAATACTAACCTTGGGCTGAAAGTAATGATGAGCTCGTTCGAGGACAGTTAGAATCCAATATAATGACAGCACAAATATAATAATGACAATAACAATAAATACTCAAACGAATTATCATAATCAGCTCGTTCATGTTATAGAAATTTAGACATGCTTTCAACTTAAACCATTAAAGCCCAACACTCATTGGAACATGTCAATTACAACTGCGGAATGGTACATGCTATGCCTACATGCCAAATATGCATGTCAATGAATGATTTCACGATAATATCCTCAAGTACTCTCACTCTCAGAATACTTAAACTATCTGTCTCAAATGCCCATTCATCACACACACACAATCACTCAGTACTGTATGGGTGTCTGGCATAAATGATCCTTACCAAAGCATGTATATATATCATTGTGCATGCACTCACTGCTGGTATGTCAGACTCCGGAAGGGCGGATCCTGCCCAACCACTATTCAAAAGCCTATAAGTCCTGCTGTGATGTTCAACCCAATCAACAATAATAATAACAATAGTAATAATAATAATAATAATAATAATAATAATAATAATAATAATAATAATAATAGTAGTAGTAATAATAATAATGATAATAACAATAATTATTATAATAATATTAATAATAAAGCAAATATGGCCTACTGCGACATGTAGCCCAATCCACAATAACAGTTTCAACACGGCTCTAAGACCACCTCAGTGTTAATCTCTCAAGTCTCAAGGTCTCACAAATCTCATAACAATTAGCCCAACGATGATAACCGGTGATGTAACAATGAATGAGGAATAAAAAACAGAGATAAGATATTTAAATGAAGAAACATGATGGAGTGTATAATTACAGTTGAAGCAGATAACTCAAAACAACATAAATAGCCCTATTAGGTCTCAACCGAATAAGCACATAGCTTAAACATGATTTTTAACGTGAATCGCATCTCAATTACTCTAACGAGTAGTTATTAAATAGATAAAACAAGACTTTATAGCAACACAGTACAAAAGTAAACCCCGATCATGATCATCACGATGCATGCCCACACACCCATAACCTAGCATGTGCATCACCCCAACATAACACAATTAACATGTTTTCCAGGGATAATTACTCTTAATTCCAAGTTTAAAAATGTTACTTACCTCAAAACGTGCAACTCAATACTCTAACTAGCCCTTAACTCGCAAATCGGCTTCCGAATGACTCGAATCTAGTCACAAAAAATTTAATACCATCATAATAACCGTAGGAACAATCTCAAATGATAAAGCTAAAGTCTTTAATCAAACTCATGACATCAACCCAAAAAGTCAACCCCGGGCCCGCACCTCGAAACCCGATAAAATTCACAAATTTCGGACACCCATTATATTTCAAGTCCAACCATACTAAAATGATCCAATTCCAACCACAAATCGACCCTCAAACCCTCAAATCTCACTCTCTAATAACATAGTCCAAAAATCCCCAAATTCCATCTTAGATTCATGAAAATTAGGTATAATAAGCAATGTATATTCATTATCTAACAACAAAAGTAATTAATCCTCACTTACCTCCTCAATTATGGCTAAAAACATCACCCTTACCCGAACTCCACAAATCCTAAAATGAGAAAAATACAGAATCCTTCGAGATATGTAGTATGCTAATGAACCGCACACGCAACCACTTAACCGCATATGCGGTCCCACTTATGCAGAAAAGTGGCCATATCTGGGGTTAAAGGCCTCCTAGCCAACATCTGATTGTGCGGTCACATATGCGCTTCTGCGCATGCACACCTGCGCCTCAACGTCTGCATCTGCGGAAACCAAAGAACACACTTCACTGCTTCTACCCTCCACTTACCGCATCTTCGAGCTCGTACATGTAGAAAAGCATTCGCACCTACGCATTTCTGCAGCCCCATCATATTCTACACATGTGATGGAATGACCGCTTCTGCAGTCCTGCCCTTGCGACCAAATCCTCACAGGTAGGGTTGCACAAAAAATTGAAATTTTTCAGCATTACAACAAAGTCCAAACATGGTCCGCACATCATCCGAATCGCACTCGAGGCACCCAGGACGCCATCCAAATATACCAACAAGTCCTAATACGCGATACGAAATTACTCGAAGCCTCAAATCAGATCAAACAACATCAACATCAGGAATCGCACCCCAATTCAAACCTAATGAAAATAATGAGCTTCAAACTTTTAAAGCTTATGGCGAACCATTTCAAATCATCTCCGAATGACCTCAAATTTTGCACACTAGTCCCAAATAATACTGAAGACCTATTCCAACTCCTGAAACCAAAATCCAAACATGGTATCAACAAAGTCAACTCTCGATCATACCTCTTAACCCTTCAAACCTTCAACTTTCCAACTTCGCCAAAAAGCCTCAAAATAATCTACGAACCTCCAAATCAACATCCGATCATTCGCCTAAGTAAAAAATAACCATATGAAGCTATCAGATCTATCAAAACTCTATTCCGGAGCTGTCTACACAAAAGTCAAATTCCAGTCAACTATTTCAATTTAAGCTTCTAACCTTGGGACTAAGTGTCCCAATTCACTATGAAACCTTTCGAAAACCAATCCAACCATCTCGGCAAGCCACATAGCCACAAATGAACATAGAAGAAGCGATAAATAGGGGAACGGGGCTACAATACAAAAAACAACCGCTTGGGTCGTTACAGTATGGAATCAAGATTTTGTTATTATTGGCAGTTAAGTTGTCCGTGAGATTGATATTATTGGCACATGAATTGTCCGTGCAGTTGAGATATTATTGGCACATGCATTGTCTATGCATCACTTGAGTTGTTCGTACAGCTTGTAGATAAGGATCTATCCCCCTATGGTCACCCTCTCGTGTTTCTCTCTTGATGGTGTACACACGATATGAGAAAAACTGGTCTATGTGTGTTTTGATTATTGCATTTCTTCTCTACTTGCAATTTTTTGGATGTATACATGATTTTTCCGCATCTCTTCCTTATTTGCTAGCTACGGATACATGCCTCGTGCATATCTCCTATATATGGCACCTTACTTGATGAGATGAGACACGGTACATATCTTCTCTATAGGTGAATCTATGTGACTTGACTTGTTTAATCACGCATATCTTCTCTATATGTAACTGATGAAGGATTAGTTGGTATTTTACGCATATCTTCTCTATATGCTAGTTTGATGATTTAAAAATATTGGATGCATATCTTCTCTATGTGCTGGTTTGTTAACTAAAAAAGAGCATGTTATGTTATCTTTGGGCACCGGGGAGGCTTTATTTGAGATTTATGACTTGATAGCATTATTGCTTTGTACATCCGAGATATACGAATTGAACAGATTATTGGTGACTATCATTAATAATTCTTGCCACTATTACCTCGCCGAGGTTAGTTATGATACTTGCCGAGTAAAAAAAAAAAAAAAAAGATACTTGCCGAGTACATGTGGTCTGTTGTAATCATGCTACACTTCTGCACCTTAAGTGCATATCTTGGAGCTGATACTGCTGTGGATAATGGAAGCTCACATTGAAGATGTACCTTCTTTCTGTTATAGCGACCACTTGTCCTTGGTAGTTTTAGATTCGTACTCTTTTTATTTATATTCAAACAGATGTTGTATTTATTTTCGTACTTGCTTATAAATCTAAATCTTAGTAGCTCATGACTTGTACAAACAATCGTTGGGATATTGTATGGAATTCAACTATTTCACTTATTGATTACTTATTATTTTCTTTAGAATTATGTAATTTTTGTTTGGCTTACCTAGCGGGTTGGGTTAGGTGCCATCACGACTAGGCGGGTTTTGGATCGTAACAAATAAAACTCTGCACAGAAATTCTTAGCAGAATAGGCACACTTTGCAGCTCACATAGAGACTGGTAAATATGTAATATAACTTCTCAAAAAAAAAAAAACTTAGCAGATTCTACTACAACTAAAAATTATTCTCAACACAAATGCAAACCGAATTCACTTTCTAAAATATTTCATCCCGTTCAAACAAATCAATTCACAGTCTAAAATATTTCATCCCATTCGAACAAATATGTTGGCAAAAGTAAAACTGTTACAGTTTTAAAAATAAAACACACTAAAGATAGATTCCTACACTAAAACACATATTCCAAACTAAAAACTATTATAGCAACGTATTATAATATCAAAATTGTATTCCTAGAACATAAACTTTAAAAGCTAGCATTTTACAATATACTAATACAAAATACCATACTTCACCAAAAACTATTAACATCCTGTAATGTTTTCATGCTACTATTAACTAAAAGCAAAAGAGCCTTATACTACTTCTTGTGCTTCTTTCCGCAAGTCTTTTTTGTTACTCCTGGAGCCTTAGACTCACTTGATTCACCATATAGCTGATTGTTCCTCCCATAGTGCCCCAGTAATATACCAAACCTGGACTGAAGACCGTCCACATCAAAATTGTCAACATGGATTGGAAGAGTGTCACGACCAGGAATTCCCAGCTTCGGGACCGTGATGGCGCCTAATATTTCACTTGCTAGGCAATCCAACATTAGAGTAATTCTTTTACAAATTTTAAATACTTTGAACAATGTAATGAATCATACGGAAATGAAGCTAAAATGAAGTACGAAATAGCATAATAATCCAATATCTAGTACAACCCAGATCTGTAGTCACAAGTACACGAGCTTCTAGAGGTTCTACATGTATAGTCTGAAATAAATATTTCTGTCTCAAATGAGATGAACAGTAAGTAAGGAAAGAGGAAGGGGACTTCAAGGTCTACGGACGCCATCAAATCTGCCTCGAGTCTCCAAATGCTAATCCGAGCTGATGCACCTCACGTACCGCTGGGACGAGTAACAAAACCAGCACAAGAAGTGCATAGTATAGTATAAGTCCGACCCAATGTACTCCGTAAGTGTCGAGCCTAACCTCGACGAGGCTATGACAGGACACCCACGTAATTAAACCTATACAGACAAAATTATATGCACAACATAACAACAAATAAGGATTTAACATGTACCACATGCAAAATGGGTACAAAATACGGTAACTACAACATGGAATGACAACATGAAACAGTAAATAAGCCTTCGGCCAAATAAACGGATAAACATAATGAATATAAACTGCACGGCATCACCCTTCGTGCTTTTACTCTCAACCTCACCATGAAATAGTAATAATGGCACGGCATCACTCTTTGTGCCTTTACTCTCGATCTCTTCATAAAATGATAAATACGGCACAACATCATCCTTTGTACTTTTACTCTCAATTTCATCATGAAATGATAAATAAGGCACGTCATCACCCTTCATGCTTTAACTCTCTTCCTCACTATGTATAAATCAACAAATGGAAAAATAATCGGCACGGCATCACCCTTCGTGCATTAACACCCTCTTCCTTACCATGAAGCAATAAATATATAACATTTGGGAGAAAGAATAAACAAGAATAAACCTTATGTCAACAACGTTCCCACAATACCGAGCCTCAACTTCCAAAATATTTAATTATCAAAAATAATTCGTATATGCGGAGAGAATGATCAATTAAGTAATAAACTAATCTAGACATGGATATCACAATCAAAGAAAGAAATAAATCACGAGAAACAAGTTTCAACAGCATGTTTTAACCCAACAACAACGCATAAGTATTCTTCACCTCACATATAAGTTGTACCCGACATTTAAACACATAGCAAATAGGCAAACAAGTCCTAATCCCGCAAATCAAGGTTAACCACGACACTTATCTCGCTCCAAAAATCAACTCAAAGCTCAACCACGACTTTGCCTTTCGAACAAGCCTCTGAACCAACCAAATCTTGCAAAATATCAACCAACAATTCAAAATAAGCCTTAAGAACTACCAAGAAGGAGAAAGGTTCAATTTAGGTCATTATTGAAAAAGTTAACAAAAGTTAACTCACGGGCCAGCTTGGTCCAAACCCGAAATTTAGACCAAAACCCGATTACCCATTCACCCCCGAGCCCGATTATGCAATTTGTTTCGTAATTCGACCTCAATTTGAGGTCTAAATTCCAATTTCTAAAAAATCCATATTTCTACCCAAACCCTCAATTTCTACCATGAAAATCCTAAATATTAGGTCAAAATCTTATAAAATGTAATGAGTAACTGAATGAAAGTAGGTTAGAATAACTTACCAACGAATTAGGGAAGAATAGCTCTTGGAAAAATTGCCTCTAAGGTTTCTAGAATTAAAAATTTGAAAGAATGAACAAAATCCTGTCTAAATTAGCTTAAGTCCAGGCGCAAATGTTGTAATTGCGACCTGAGTACGCAATTGCAAACCCCGCAAATGCGAGATTTCCATCGCAAATGCGAAGTCCTTACATTTCTGCTGTCATCGCATTTGTGATGATTTGTTCGCAAATGAGAACTGGGCCCTACCGCAAATGCGACCCAATTAATTGCAAATGCGAGCAAGCTCCTCCCCCCCCCCCCCCC
>MCJB01033648.1:0-68359 GCA_002018475.1 Nicotiana obtusifolia | reverse complement strand
CCCCCCCCCCCCCCTCCCGGTCACCATCTCAAATGCGAACAATTTGTTCGCAAATGCGGTCCTGCCTCTTTCGTAATTGTGGCAGAGCACTCGAAATTGCAAGAAACCAATTCCCCAGCTCATGCTTGCAAATGTGAGGCTCGCATTTGCGAGCTAGACCTCGCAACTGCAAAGTCTGCAGCAGACACCAGAAGCACAAAGGCTTCAGCTATGATTCTAAGACCAAAATCCTTTCGTAGCCTATCTGAAACTCACCCGAGCCCTCAGGGCTTCAAACCAAACATGGACACAAGTCCAAAAACCTCATACGATCTAGCTCGCACAACCAAATCTCCAAAATGACACCTAGGACTACGAATCATATACTAAATCAAATAAAATTTTCAACGAAACATTAGAATTCCTATTTTAACAACTGGACGTTTGAATCACGTCAAACTAACTCCGTTTTGAACCAAACTTTGCAAACAAGTTATAAATATAGTAAGGAACCTATACCAAGCTCCGAAACAAAAATCCGGACCCGGTAGCAATAAAGTCAAACTTTGGTCACTCTTTAAATTCATTAAACCTTTAGACTTTAGATTTTTGATAAAATGCGATAACTCAAGCTAAGGACCTCCGAATTCAATTTCGGGCATACGCCTTGGTCCCAAATAAAATATGGACCCACCGGGACGGTCAACACATGGATCCGAGTCCGTTTGCTCAAAATGTTGACCGAAATCACTTCTAATATATTTTTAAGGCATAATCTCATTTTTTATCAATTTTTAACATAATAGCCTCCTGGAAAAAGATACGGACTGCACAAGCAAATCGAGGAAGGCAAAAATGAGTTATTTGAGGTTTTGAAACTCTGATTAAGGTTTAAAACTCAAGATGACCTATCGGGTCATTACGTTCTCCACCTCTAAAACAATCATTCATCCTCGAACAGACATAGAAAAGTACCTGGACTGGTGAAAAGGTGTGGATATCTAATTCGCATGTTCGACTCGGACTTCCAAGTGGCTGTCTTGACCGACTGACCTCTCCACTGCACTCGAATCTTCGGATCTCCGTAGCTGAAGTGGTTCTAGGCCAGTTCTGAATTGATTAAATCTTCTTAGGATCCACCTGTATGCCCTTTGCTGATATGATGTGCCCATAAAAGGCGACTGCGCGTAACCAAAATTCGCACTTTGATAATTCGGCATATAACTGGCTATCCCTCAGAGTCTGAAGTACAATCCAAAGATGTTGCTCGTGCTCCTCTCAACTACGGGAGTAGATCAAGATATCGTTAATAAATACAATCATGAAGGAATCTAACTAGGGCTTGAACACCCGGTTCATCAAATCTATATATGCTGCTGGGGCATTAGTCAGCCCACAGCCCAAATGACATCACTAGAAAATCATAATGCTCATACCGAGTTCAAAAAGCTGTCTTAGGGACATCGGATGCCCTAATCTTCAACTGATGTAGCCAGACCTCAAATCAATCATTGAAAACACCTTGGCACCCTGAAGCTGATCAAATAAGTCATCAAACCTCGGCAATGGATACTTGTTCTTGATGGTAACTTTGTTCAACTACGGATAGTTTATGAACATCCTTATCAATCCATCTTTCTTCTTCACGGACAACACAGGCGCTCCCCAGGGCGAGACACTAGGTCTAGTGAAGCTCTTATCAAGCAAATCTTTTACTTGCTCCTTCAATTCTTTCAACTTTGGCGGGGCCATACGGTATGGTAGAATAAAAATTAGCTGAGTGCTAGGAGCAAAATCAATACATAAGTCAATATCACTGTCGGGTGGCATCCCCGGCAGATCTGCAGGAAACACCTCTGGAACTCATGAACGACTGGTACTGAATCCATGGAAGGAACCTCCGCACTAGAATCGCGGACATAAGCCAAATAAGCTAGACACCACTTATCGACCATACGTCGAGCCTTCTCATAAGAGCTAACCCTATTGGTAGAATGGCCAGTAATCCCCTTCCATTCTAATCGAGAAACCCTAGCAAGGCTAAGGTCACCGTCTTGGCATGACAATCCAATATAGCATGATAGGGTGACAGCCAATCCATACCCAAGATGACATCAAAATCTACCATATTGAGAAGTAGGAGATCTACGTTAATCTGAAGACTCCCAATAGTAACCACACACGAACGATAGCCAGGATCCACTATGATAGAATCTCGCACAGGTGTGGACACATACACAGGAGCACCCAAAGAATCACGAGGCACAACTAGATATGAATCAAAGTAGGATGACACGTAGGAATAAGTAGAGCCCGGATCAAATATAGCTGAAGCATCTCTATGACAAACTGGTACAATACCTGTGATAACAACGCCAGATGACTCAGCCTCAGGCCTCGGTGGGAAGGCGTAAAATCAGGGATGGGCCCCACCACTTTAAACCGCGTACCTAGGACGGCCTCTAACAGGATGGCCTCCACCTCTAATGGCCTGACCTCCACCTCTAATGGCCTGACTTTCACCTCTAGCTGCCTGAGCCTTACCTCTAGCTGGCTGAGCAGATGGTGAAGCAACCGGTGCCGGGACCATGGCACGAGAACCCTGCTGCTATGAGTTGCCTGATGCCCGAGGGAAAAATCAAGCAATTTGCCTTAGATCACCACAAGTATAAGAGGATCTCAGCTGCTATGACTGCTGACCCTAAAACTGACCATGTCGACCTGAGTAACCACCCTGAAAACACTATAGCGGTGGCGCACTAATAGTAGCTGGTGACGCACTGTAGGCTAGCTGGTCGGAATAGGACGTACGAGGGCCGCGACCACCTAAAGCACCGTGTGATGCCTTGAGCTCTAAATGAAATGGCCTGGGAGGATGGACTCTACAAAACGTACCCTGCCTCCAGACGAGGCGCCACTGAACTCGCCAAAATGACAAGGCCTTTTATCAGACCCCTCTCCTCTCTCTTGTGCAAGAACCATCTCGATCCACCTAGCAAAGTTAGCAGCCGTCTGAAAGGAAATCTCACCCCTGGTCTCCTTGGCGATCTATAACTTGATAGGGTTATGAGTCTATCAATAAACCTCATCACCCCCTCTCTCTCAGTAGGAAGCAAGAGAAGAGCATGACGGGCTAGATCCACAAAACGGGTCTCGTACTGAGTAACAGTCATACTGCCTCACTGGAGGCGCTCAAATTGCCTGCGATAATCCTCTCTAAGTGTGATAGGGAGAAACTTCTCTAGAAATTGCTGTGAGAACTGCTCCCGAGTAAGTGCAGGCGAACCAGCTGGTCTGGTCAATATATAATCTCTTCAACACCTCTTGGCGGAACCCGTCATTTGAAACACAGCAAAATCGACCCCTTTGGTCTCATCTATGCCCATGTTTTACAGCACCTCATGGCAGCGGGCAAGATAATCCTGTGGGTCCTCAGAAGGTGCACCGTTGAAGAGAACTGGAATGAACTTAGCAAACTTGTCCAATCTCAATAAAGCCTCAGTAGACATGGCGGGCCTATCACCGGCCTAGGCAACAACAACTGGCTGAACTAACCGCAACTGGCGAGGTTGCTGGAGCCATCTGCTCCGAAGTGTGAGTAGTGGGAGTCTGTGCTCCTCCCCCAGCCTGAGAGACGACTGGTGCCACTGGAAATGCACCGACCTGGGCGATACTCTACATAAGGCCCACCAAACTGACTAGTGCATCCCGAAGCACTAGGGTGGCGATGAACCCCTCCGGGACCTGAGTTGGTCCAACAGGTACAGTCTGAGCTGGAACCGTCTCATAAAAGTCCACCTGAGACTCCACTGCTGGAGTTGCTACTCGAGCTCTAGGCTGAGCTTTGCCTCTGCCTCGGCCCCTGGCACGACCTCGGCCTCGTCCTCTTCCCCTAGTAGGAGCTGCCATTAGGGGCTTCGGCTACTGTCCAGCTGAAGATGTAGTACATGTTCTTGCCATCTGCGAGAGAACAAGAGTAGAAGAGTTCAATTATCATGATAGAATAGAACCACAATAGAAATGAATTTTTTTCCTAAACTCCATAGCCTCTGGAAGATAAGTACATACGTCTCCGCACTGATCCTCCAGACTCTACTAGGCCTGCTCGGGACTCGTGGGACCTAGGTAACCTAGTGCTCTAATACCAACTTGTCACGACCCGGAATTCCCACCTTCGGGACCTTAGAGTAATTCTTTTACCAATTTTAAACACAAGGAGCAATTTAACCAATCAGACGAAAATGAAGCTTAACGAAGTACGAAATAGATTAATAATCCAATATCTAGTATAACCCGGATTTGGAGTCACAAGTACAAGAGCTTCTAGAGGTTCTACATACACAGTCTATAATAAATACGACTGTCTCGAATGAGATGAACAGTAACTAAGGAAAGAGGAAGGGGGCTTCAAGGTTTGCAGACGCCTGCAGATCTACCTCGAGTCTCCAAATGCTAATCCGAGCTGATGCACCTCACGTACCGCTGGGATCAGTTCCAAAATCTGCACAAGAAGTGCAGAGTATAGTATGAGTACAACCGACCCAATGTACTCCGTAAGTGTCGAGGCTATGATAGGACACCCGCGTAATTAAACTTGTACAGAAAATATACGCACAACATAACAACAAACAAGGATTTAACATGTACCATTGGGAGGAAACTTGCGAAAGGGGTACAAAATACGGTAACTTCAACAGGAAATGACAACATGAAATAGTCAATAAATCATCAACCAATGAAACAGATAAACATAATGAATATAAACTGCACGGCATCACCCTTCGTGCTTTTACTCACTATCTCACCATGAAACAATTATAATGGCACGGCATCACCCATCGTGCTTTTACTCTCGATCTCTCCATCAAATGATAAATACGGCACGACATCACCTTTCGTGCTTTTACTCTCAATTTCATCATGAAATGATAAATACGGCAGGACATCACCCTTTGTGCTTTAACTCTCTTCCTCACTATGTATAAATCAACAAATGAAATAATAATCAGCATGGCATCATCCTTCGTGCATTAACACCATTTCCCTTACCATGAAGCAATTAATATATAACATCTGGGAGAAAGAATAATCAAGAATAAACCTTACATCCAAAACATTTCCACAGTACCGAGCCTAATATTCCAATAATATTCAAATATCACAAATAATTCGTAAATGCGGAAAGAATGATCAATTATGTAATAAACTAGTCTAGACATGGATATCATAATGAAAGAAGGAAATAAATCACGAGAAACAAGTTTCAACCACATGCTTTAACCCAATCACAACTCATAAGGTACTCGTCACCTCACATACACATCGTACCAACATTTGAACACGTAGCAAATAGGCAAACAAGTCCTAATCCCTCAAGTCAAGTTTAACCACGCCACTTACGTCACTCCGAAAATCAACTCAAAGCTTAACCACGACCTTGCCTTTCGATCAAGTCTCCGAGCCAATCAAATCTTGCAAATTATCACCCACGATTCAAAATAAGCCTTAAGAACTACCCACGAATGAGAAAGGTTCAATTTAGGTCATTATTGGAAAAGTCAACAAAAGTCAACTCCCGGGCCAGCTTGATCCATGTAAGAAATTCAAACCAAAACCCGATTACCCATTCACCCTGAGCCCGATTATGAAATTTGTTTCGAAATCCGACCTCAATTTGAGGTCTAAATTCCAATTTAACAAAAATCCCTAATTCTATCCAAACCCCCAATTTCTACCATGAAAATCCTAAATTTTAGGTTGAAATCCTATAAAATGTAATGGGAAATTGAAAGAAAGTAGGTTAGAATCACTTACCAACAAACTAGGAACGAAGAGGTCTTGGAAAAATCGCCTCTAAGGTTTTTAGGTTTGAAAATTTGAAAGAATGAACAAAATCACGTCTAACTTAGCTTAAGTCCAGGCACAGATGTCTCAATTGTGACCTGAGGCCGCAAATGCGAAATTTCCTTCGCAAATGCAAAGCCCCACATTTCTGCCATCATCGCATTTGCGATGATTTGTTCGCAGATGCGAACTGGGCCCTACCACAAATGCGACCCAATTGATCGCAAATGTAAACAAGCTCCCCCTACTGCACGCAATTGCTGCAGAGTACTCGAAATTGCGAGAAACCAATCCCCCAGCCCATGCTCACAAATGCGATAATTTCTATAGAAATCCGAGGCTCACATTTGCATACCAGACCTCGCAATTGCGATGTCCGAGGCTTTAGCTATGTTTCAAAGTCCAAAATCCTTCCGTAGCCTATCTGAAACTTACCCGAGCTCTCGGAGCTCCAAACCAAACATGCACACAAGTCCAAAGACCTCATACAAACTTGCTCGCATATTCAAATCGCCAAAATAACACCTTGGACAACAAATTGGACACCAAATCAACTGAAATTTTCAGTGAAACTTTAGAATTCCTATTTTAACAACCGGACGTTCGAATCACGTCAAACCAACTCCGTTTTGCACCAAACTTTGCAAACAACTCATAAATATAGTAAGGAACTTATACCAAGCTTCGAAACAAAAATCCGGACCCGGTAGCAATAAAATCAAACTTTGGTCAAATCTTTCAATTCATTAATCCTTTAGACTTCAAGTTTGTGAAAAAATGCGATAACTCAAGCTAGGGACCTCCAAATTTGAGAATACGTCCAAGTCCTAAATCACGATACGGACCCACTGGGACTGTCAAAATATGGATCCGGGTTTGTGTGCTCAAAAGGTTGATCGAAGTCAACTCCAATGGATTTTTAAGGCTTAATCTCACTTTTTATCAAATCGAGGATGGCTAAAATGAGATATTTTAGGTTTCGAAACACAAAATTAATGTTTAAAATTCTAGATGACCTATCAGGTCATCACAAAGAGCTTCAATAATGTACACAGCAAAGCATGCAACATATACTCCACCATCTCTGAAATTAAAAAAAAGAAAAAGAATATTAAATCAATTAGTATTGAAAATGTTAACATGAATGAGGAAAACAAAGTAAAAAAGTGACTATTCTTATAAAATTTGTTCAATTGATTGATTTATAATCAGTTCAATCTCAAAGAGATCAATCGTGTCCTTTCCCATGTGTAGACCATTCTCTACTATAATGTCACTTACTTGATTATGAAGTCAATCCTAATTAGAAATAGCGGGATCAACACAGCATATGCCTCTTTCACCTTTTGAATAAATTGTTTGTGCTTTCAACTACGTAGAGAATCATATACATAAAAACATCGCTTATAGAATAATACACACCCCAATATCCAATTCCACTTGTTCGACAAATTAATTGAAAAGAGGACATGATCTACTTGGTGCCACGGTGTATTGCAATACATCTAATATCATTTCATATACTCCACGACATCGTCGGATTTCTTAATCAAATTAAGAAAACCTGCAAACAATAGTACATGGAATGAATACTCACTCTCCCAATTGCATTTCTGCTTCAACAATGTTTTAGAATGCAGTTGTAAGCTTAAAATCAACAGGCACTGAAATGTCATTTACAAATAGAAATCTTCCTTTGATAACCCTCTAGGACCCTCCAACTGCATTAACACCAGATTTCCAGTCATTCCTAAATGGCTAATGTTTTACAGCTACAGGGCGCCTTTTCTGGGTGAAATTTTTAGGAATTTTTAATACATCTGTTCGTGTCTGGACATCAGTGCTTGATACCGATAGAGCACATTTAGACTTTTTAACATCATGAGTTGTCAGTTCATTTCCAGATTCATTTACATTATGTCTCCCTCCTTTTGTAATGCTATCAATTAGATCATGTAAAGAGTCAGTATAATCAAATCAGTATCCAAGCCAAGATCACCCTCGTGTCAACATGAAGCTTAAATTATAAAATGTTAGTGAATGAAAAAATAAACAAAGTTAAAAAATAAATACAGAATGAAAAGTTATATATAGACTACGTTACCTGAAGGCAAATTGACATCATTGCCACCAACATCCGCTCGACGAACACCATCAACCCGAGATGTTGAACATATAAAAGCATTATCAACATCACTATTTAAATAAAAAAAATCATAAATCTCTAATTTATATACCAACTTCAAAATTAGTAACATCAAGAATCGTACTCTACATATCAAAAATTTGTCGCAAAGGAGGAGCTTTGGACTCAAAAACAACATCTGGTCATGTCTGCGCTGGGATTTCTGATGGCAATTGAGCAGGTCCAGACTTTTTAACGTCATGAGTTGGCTGCTTATATTTTACATGTTGTGTAATGGCGGTGATTTGATCAATTACAGGCATAGACAGCTTAAGCGAAGATCATGCTCGTGTAGATAGGGGACTGAAAAGTTAAAAAAGGTTGATGAACGCACAAATATAGAAAGCTAAATAAAGAAATACAAGGAAAATTGCATATACAAGATTTTACTAGAAGGCAAATCATTTTACTCGCATCATTAACTACAACATCCTTTGCAGTTACGTTCTTCACATTTAACACCACTTCCACCACCCTCTCAATCAAACCCACAAAAATCAGACATTGAACATATAAATTATCATCAAGAGTATTATTTTTAAAAAACAAAACAAAAAAAGAACAACCAAATCTATAATTTACATACTATAAGGAACTTCGGGGTGCTATCTCCAATAACTACAAGATCATTTCCATTGTCGCCCCTTTCAAATTGGTCATAATCTTTATGCATCTCACCAGAGTAGAGATCATTATCCTTTGGCTGATGATGAAAATGAGAAAATAACAATTTTATTATTTTGTACATTATAAAGTTACTATGGTGCACATAAAGTGAAGAATGGTATAGTATGTTGTAGGCATATATTGCATTTTGGAACAATATACTATAGTATTATACTATATAAAAGAACAATACCGCTGGATTTTCCTCTGGTTTCATTGACTACGTACCCAATAGCCACAAGCACCTCTACAAACTTGGTCTCTACAAAATGCTTCAAACATTCTAACTCCTTCTTACCTCAACATTGGTTGTTCCAGAATCACTTTGTGTATTTTGATATATACTTTGTGTCTTTGGAAATTGAGTGCCAAAACCTGAAAGCTATCAAGATGACTTTTAGTGCAATCAGCTTCAATTTCAAAGTTACAACAGCCACATGACACAATTCCTTCTCAACATAAGTTGGGGTGATGTTCTTTAGCTGCAATTATTAATGACACTAGTTAGAAAAGAAATGATAATAAAAAATTGAAAATGGAATAAAAGTATAAGTAGAGAAAAAAGATCCCTAGTACCATAAAATACCAACATGGTATACATGTATATTGATAAAGGGTGAAAACTGTATGTTTTGAGATTTTTTGTGTATTAATTTTTTTGCGAATTGCAGGAGTTCACACTACTTTTGAAGTAAAATATGCTCATTACATGTTTCTTATGTGTAGGAACGAACTTGCACGAAAAACATGAAATAGGAGCAAACTTGGCGAATGAAAAGTTGAAAACAGAAATCTGGGACAGCAAAGCGAGGTTCGCTTCGCCAGACCGGGACCGGAGCAGAAAAAATCCGCTTCTCCAATCCGAATTAGGAGAAGCCAATTTCGCACCAACTGAACCATAAACGATAGAAATATGATAGTTAGCCACTTTTTGAAGGTAGAAGACTTTGGGGGAGGACGGTTTTTGAGAGGAATTCGACCTAGGGAGATCAAGGAGCAGCTGTGGAGGCCTAATTTCATCATTTCCTCCACCAAACTTACTAATTTTTATGTATCTTCGTATGATTTGTTGTTTTTCTACCATGTCTATGTGGAGCTAAACTTCACGTTCTGGGGTTGTGGTTCTTTCATGACTATTATTATTCAAATATTGATTTTGATTTCGTAGTTTATCGTATTGGTTTATTTATCCAATCTTGCGCTTAATTATTTGATTGCTCGATCACCAATTGAATACTATATATGGATCTAGAATTAAGCTTGAAAGTGGAAATTCTAGATTGCCTATAGGGTTGAATAGAGCAAGTTCTTGAACCAGGACATCGGGGAATGGATTTGCGGGTAGGATAAACATATCTAATTGCCATGTTTGGTTATTATACGGGAATTATAAATGCATTCTAGTTAATTTTAACTCTATGGAATGTGTTGGATTAGCTTGAATAGGCGAGTAGGAGATGCAAAGATTCATATGAGCATTATTAACCCCGTCAACCAATAAATCAGATAAATTAATTAGTCAATTTTCTTGAAGAATATAATAGGATTGTTCGATAGTCCATAACCCTAGATCGTTTTCAATACATTGATATCATAAAAATCTTCTCTTCTTTAGTTTAGAGTTCCTTGTTTGTTTTTCTTTATTTTAATTACCTTAGAGTCAAATACTTCTAGGTTTAGTTCCTATTTAGATAATTAGGATAGTCTGATCTAGTTAATAGTTGATAACAAGTCCGTATGGGTTTGACATTTGAATTTAGTCTCTTTATTACTTGATGACAGCATATACTTGCGTTTGCATTTGGCAACAACATATACCAATAGAGTATATGATTGCTCTGGCATATTGCTACAACTACTTGTGACTATACTACTGTACCAAAACATTAAAAGATGCAATAAAAGTATAAAAAAATTACATGGTCGCGTTGCAAGCTAAATATATGCGAAGCAACTAGCTCATTTTGTATCTGTTCTTTGACTACCCAATTTAGAATTCATGGAAAGTTCGGTCCAATAGGTTCGGCAAAGCGACCATCCAAACTTGGAAATCATTTATACAACAAAATTTGTAAAGCCAACAAGCCTATTAAAAGAAGGTTTATCTTGAAACTTGTTGGAACACGACTCGAGTGTAGCGTTATAAACATTTGCACCCCAAGGATAATTAATAAAATCACCTCACTCAACCAAGTCAATATAAGACTGTGAAATAACCTTTGTTTTGACCATAGAAAGTAAGAAGGTGTTCACAAAATAAAGAACTGCTATCTTCTACACATCATCATCTGACTACCATTTCTTCTTCATAAAACAGTCAACTAGTTGGGTCCATGCCATAGATGAAGTCCTAGAATATTTTGAAATTAACCTATTTTTTGATGGGCTCTCTAAACTTGTATCACCAATACATTTTAGCCTAGTAATGAGTGCAAACTCACCTAAGCCAAAACGCAACCTAGAAACCCTCACTACAAACCACATCTCATCTTTCACCTCGTGATGGACTTCCCTAGTAAGTAAATGGTGCATAACTCGAATATGCACATTGACTGGTGGCAGATCCAATAAATATCCAAAGCATATTTTCCTAAACACATAAGTTGTTTCTTTGTTAACTTCTCTTTCAACTCACGAATGTTGTTGCAATTGGTATCCCAATCTATCTTTGGTTTGTAATCTATGTCCGTCGGCACAAGGAAATCCCAACACTACAAAACATATTCATATAAATAATTTGAAAATAGAATTCACTTAAAAATGCCACTAAAACAACCAAAAAATATCCCAACTACCATATGATACCCTTATGACATATAGCTATGCCAACAAGGTATACAGTTCTACTGGTTAATTCCTGACAACTGTGTATGACTAGAGGAAAATTCAAAAAATAGTGTACCAAGCATAAAGGAAAATTCAAACATATGATTACATAATACATATGTATAAAGGAAAATCAAACAATGTACCACATGTTCATATAATAAGAAACTTGAAGATATTGTACTACATTACTATTACTAAAGAAAAATAGAATAGTGTACCGATTAAATGTAGCTAATACAACTAAAAAAGGATCAAACTAATATATGATATCAATATAATGTATATAGCTATACTGACAGGGTATATAGTTGTAGGGGGTATTCCAACATTTGCCTATTACTATAAAAGCTATTACATAATACACATGCATAAAGGAAAATCAAATAATGTACCACATGTTCATATAATAAAAATTCAAGATACTGTACTATATTCATCACAACCCAAAATCCCATCATAAGGGTCGTGATGGCACCTAGTTCCTAAGAATAGGTAAGCCAATCAGAAGACGAGATCAACAAAATATAACTACTTAAATATTAAATATAAGCTGAGAAATTGTCACGACCCCAATTATCAAAATACTAAAACAAAGCTGAATAGCTGATATAAACTTCCAGAAGACAGAATCTCAACCATATAATCCCCAAGAACTGTGGAACGGAGTCATAAGTTCTACATAATAAAACTAGGATATCTAATACATCCTTGTCTGAAAGAAATAAAACAAGAAGTAAAATAGGAAAGGTGACTCTGAGGCCTGCGGACGTGGAGTAGGTATACCTTAGAGTCTCCATAGCAACAACTAAAATCAATTCTAGTGTCCAGCACGAGCAGACGTGCCTGAATTTGTACAAAATATTGTGCAGAAGCGTAGCACGAGTAAACCACAATTGTACCCAGTAAGTATCAAGCCTGACCTCGGTAGAGTAGTGTCGTGGCTTGGTCAAGAGTCCTACTGGGATATAAATAAGTAGTATGGAACAAGATAATAACCGGATTTAATAGCGGAAATTAGACATAAAAGTAACATAAATGAGCAGCTAAAGAGAAAGCCAATATGATCATATACGGGCAACAACTGCTAAACAAGGATGAACAAAAGAAAAGAAACGTTCCCACGAAAACTGCTTGCAAACAAAAGAGATAAACAACAAGAATCACAACGAGGTACCAGCTCGTGTACAATAAAAATCATCACCGATGTACCGCCTCATATAAATCAAGAATCACAACCGAGGTATCGCCTCGTATACACATTTCATAATCTCAACTACAATCTTTCCTTATACCGCCGTTTGAGCCTTACATTTGAAATAGGTTTTTGAAAATAGCTACACAGACTTTAGCCCTCCTTACGACGACGCGTGGCTTCATGTAGTTCCCCTACTAGCAACAGGCACATAAGTCCCACCTTATATCGCCGCACACACAATAACCCCAAGCCTTATATCGCCGCATCCACATCAATATCACATCACAATAACAATTCGCACTACAAATGCCTATATATCAGAACTTGCCAACAATCAACAACATCAATGTTTCAATAACACTAGCCCACGGCTCCGCCACAACGTGTACAAGAATATAAACAACAACAATGAATGTAAAATGTTCAATAATAAGATCTTTCAACAATAAAAATTTCACCTCAACGTGATAACGACTTTACAACTTCAACACCAATTACTCAATAGCGAGGAACAATGTATAACCACGATGTTAAATAAGAATAACTCACAATTGGACTATCCTGAAGACTAGAACATGAGACGGATCACCATAATACTTGCAGAGCATAGATACATGGAACACCGAATGAACCGCAGATAAACTAGGTGGCAAATTGTCCGATATATCTAGAGATCAACTTGCCCTTCTTCCCTAAGATCATCACCCATCATAGGTGAAACCCGGAGCAAGACTCGCTCTCCAACCATGAATGCAACATGCGAACCTTCCGATCTACATAACTCTTCTATCTAGATTGGGCTGTACGAAGCCAATCTTGGATCATCTTGACCTTCTCCAAGGCATCTCGCACCAAATTTGTGCCCAGTAACTTAGCCTCTCCCGGCTCAAACCACCCAACTGGAGAACGACACCGTCTCCCATATATAGCCTCATAAGGAGCCATCTAAATACTCGATTGGTAGTTGATGTTGTAGGAAAACTCTACAAGTGGCAAGAACGGATCCCAAGCACCCCCAAAGTCCATAATGCTGGCACGAAACATATCCTCCAATATCTGAATAGTGCGCTCGAACTGTCCCATCCGTCTGAGAGGTGAAATTATGTACTCAACTCAACCCGTATGCCTAGCTCACACTGTACAGCTCTCCAAAAACACGATGTGAACTACGTACCCTGGTAAGAGATAATTGATATCGATACACCAAGAAGTTGGACAATCTCGCGGATATAGATTTGAGCCAATTGCTCTGAAGAATAGGTTGTCACTATTGGAAAGAAATGAGCTGACTTGGTCAACCTGTCCACAATCACTCATACTGCGTCAAATTTCTTTTGAGTCCGTGGGAGCCCAACAACTAAGCCCATGGTGACACGCTTCCATTTCCACTCGAAAATCTCAAGTCGCTGAAACAAACCACTTGGCCACTGATGCTCATATTTCACATGCTGACAATTTAGGCACCGCTCTACATACTCCACTATATCTTTGTTCGTCCTCCTCCACCGATAGTGCTGCCTCAAGTCCTGATACATCTTAGCGACACACGTATGAATGGAGTACCGCGAACTATGGGACTCCTGAAGAATCAACTCATGCAAACCATGAACATTGGGCATAGATAATCAGCCCTGCATTTGCAACACATCGTCATCTTCGATAATAACCTCCTTGGCATCTACGCTGAACCCTGTCCTTGAGGATAAGCAAATGGGGTTCATCATACTGATGCTCTATGATACGATCATATAGAGAAGACTGATACTACACAGGAAAGAACTTGACTGGGCTCTAAAACATCCAATCTAACCAACTAGTTGGCTAATGCCTGAACATCCAATGTTAATGGCCTCGCTGTCGGTAGATATGCTAAACTACCCAAACTCTCTGCCTTTCGACTCAAGGCTTTGGCCTTCCCAGGATGATAAAGAATGGTAATATCATAGACTTTGAACAACTCTAACCACCTCCGCTCCTGCAAGTTAAGATCTTTCTGTTTAAATAGATGTTGTAGACTCCGGTGGTCGGTAAGGACCTCAGAAGGAGCACCGTACAAATAATGCTGCCAGATCTTTAATGCATGAACAATGGCTACCAACTCCAAGTCGTGGACTGGATAATTCTTCTCATGGGTCTTCAGTTGTCGAGAAGCATAGGCAATCACCCTACCGTCTTGCATCAAAACCACGCCAAGGCTGACAAGTGAAATATCACAGTACATTGTATAAGACCCCGAGCCTGTAGGCAACACCAACACTAGGGTTGTAGTCAAAGCAGTCTTGAGCTTTTGATAGCTCGTCTCGCACTCCTTGGACCATCTGAAATGAGCAAGCTTCTGGGTCAATCTGGTCATAAGTGCAGCAACAGATGAGAAACCCTATACGAAACGACGATAATAACCACTCAAACCAAGTAAACTCAGAATCTTAGTGGTTGAAGATGGTCTAGGGCAACTCTGCACTGCTTCAATCTTCTTTGGATCTACCGTGATCCCCTGACTTGACACCACATAGCCTAAAACCGTGACCGAATCAAGCCAGAATTCATACTTTGAGAATTTTCCATCCAACTTCTTCTCTTTCAAGGTTTGAAGCATGATTCTCAAGTGCTGCTCATAATCTTGCCGATAGCGGGAGTACACCAAGATGTCATCAATATACTCAATGATGAATGAATCAAGATAAGGCTGGAATATATTGTTCATCAGGTGCATAAATGATGTTGGTCCAAAAACCTCCATTAACAACTAAACATGACCGATACACACGGTCCACAACAATAGAATCTCTCACAGGCATGGACACATAAACAAGAGAACTCAAAGAATCACGAGGTATGTCCAAATACATAGCAAAGTAAGATGACACATTTGAATAAGTGAATCCCATATCAAATAGGAATGATGCATCTCTATGGCAAACCGGAACCATACCTGTAATGATTGAGTCTGAAGCAACCGCCTCTATCTTGCGGAAAAGCATAGAATCCAGCCTGGCCTCCCTTTCTAGGGTGACCTCTACCCGCCCTACCCCCCACCCTAGCTGGCTGTGCGAATGGAGCATCAACTAGGACAACAATCATGGCTTGGGAAATTTGTGGACCTGACTGAATCTATGGAGTTTAAGTAGTCTGGGAAGTTACACCCTTCTTGAGTCTAGGGTAGTCTCTAACCATGTGGTGGGTATCAAACACTCAAATCAAGCACATGGTGGGCGTGGCTGCTAGGTCTGATTCAGGCCTGGTTGGTTGGACTGACCGCTGAAGGTACCCCGTGAAGAAGGTGCACTAGAAAGTGGCTGAGCAAAGTGTGCAACCTAAGACCTCGAAATACCCGGAGCACCACTAGAAGCTGGAAGTGCTGAATGAACTTGACGACTAATATAGCCTCTACCATGACAGGCTGTGGCTACAGCGCAGTCACCACTAAGTCCTCCAACCCTTGAGGCCTCTTATCCTCCCAATCTTGTCTCTCACGGCCTCGCATACCCTCCAACCTTCGTGCCATCTCTACCACCTAGTGATATGGGGTATCTGTCTCCAACTCACTAGCTATGCTGAATCTAATATCATAGTTGAGCCCCTCGATAAATCAACGGACTCGCTCTCTAACTGTAGAAACTACGGCAGGTGCATGTCTGGACAAATCACTGAATCGGATAGCATACTCTGACACTGTCATAGTACCCTGGTGCAGCTGCTCAAACTTTGCGTGCCATGCATCCCGAAGGGTCTGAGGAATAAACTCTCTCAGGAATAACTGTGAAAATTGAGTCCATGTAAGTGAAACTACCTCGGCTGGGCTACCCACCTCGTACGCTCACTGCTACTGATTTGCTGCTCTGTTTAGCTGGAACCATTGAAAGTAGGAGAGTGATACTTCTTGAACCTCTCGAGCCCAAGCTGCTCATTAGATGTTGTTGCCCTAAGCACGGGCTGAATCGGAGCAACAGGCTGTACCGGTATAACCTCTGATCAAGCTGGACCCGCTACTCTAGGGTATGGGCCGCGGGAGTCTGAGCTCCTCCCCTGGCCTGAGATGTGGCTGGTGCATGTGGAATCAACCCTGCCTTATCTAAGATACCAAACATACTTAGGAACTGCACGAGTCTCTCATAAAGTACTAGGGTGTCAACATGCGCCTCGGGTGCCTGTCCCTCGACTGGAGCTATTGGTGGCTCCTTAATCGTGGCTGGGGCGGGTGCTCTGGCTGCACCACTTGCCCTTCCTCAGTCTCTGCCCTAGCCCCGGCCTCTCACGCCTTTAGCAGGGAGCGTTGGTGTATGGTTGTCAGATCTAGCAGTGCGTGTCCTCACTATCTCTGAGAAAATAAAAAGCCAAAGATTTAGTTTTCGAAGTCTAACATAAGGAAGCAAAGAAGTGATGTTTTTCCTAACAGTTCCGTAGCCTCTCGAAGATGTTTATGGTCGTCTCCATACCGATCCGCAAGACTCTACTAACCTTGCTTGTGACTCGTAACACCTATGAACCTAGACTTCTGATACCTACTTGTCACGACCCCAATTTCCCTTTGTAAGATGTCGTGATGGACCTAGTTCCTAAGACTAGGTAAGCCAATCACAAGACGAGATCAACAAAATATAATTACTTCAATAATTACATAAAAGCTGAGAAATTGTCACGACCCCAATTTTCCTCCGTAGGATGTCGTGATGGCACCTAGTCTCTACAACTAGGTAAGCCTAATGGATAATAATAACTTGGCAGAAACGATTATCAAAATACTAAGACAATGCTGAATAACTGATATAAACTACCAAAAAATAGAATCTCAACCATACAATCCCCAAAAACTGTGGATTGCAGTCATAAGCTCTGTAGAATAAAACTAGGATACCTAATACGTCATTGTCTGAAGGAAATACAACATGAAGTAAAATAGGGAAGGAACCTTCGAGTCCTGCGGATGTGGAGGAGGTATACCTTGAAGTAAAAAAAGTCTCCACAGCAGTAACTCAAATCAACTCTAGCATCCGGCACGAGTAGACGTACCTGGACCTGCACAAATATTACGCAGAAGCATAGTATGAATAGACAATAACGGTACCCAGTAAGTATCAAGCCTAACCTTGATAGAGTAGTGACGAGGCTAGGTCAAGATACCTACTAGGATATAAATAAGCAGTATGGAAATGTAATAAGAATAAATAATGGAAAGCGAAGAAATAACCGAAATTAAACTAGACAATAACACGATTTAATACCAGAAATTAGACATGAAAGTAACATAGAACAAGCAACTAAAGAGAGAGTCAAAATGAGCATATAGGGGCAATAACTGCTAAACAAGGAAGAACAAAATAGCAGAAACATTCTCACCAAAACTTATTGCAAACAAAAGAGATAAACAACGAGAATCACAACGGGGTACCGCCTTGTATACAATAAGAATCACCACCGAGGTACCACCTCGTATAAATTAAGAATCACAACTGAGGGACTGCCTTGTATACACATTTCACAATCTCACTCATAATCTTTCCTTATACAGCCGCATGAGACTTACATTTGAAATAGGTTTTGAAAACAGTTATTTCGAAATATCTGCACGCGCTTTAGCCCACCTTATGACGCCGCGTGGGTTCGAGTAGTTCCCCTAAAAGCAACACACACATAATTCCCACCTTATGCCGCTGCATGTATATTAACCCCAAGCCTTATACCGCCGTATGCGTGTCAATATCATATCACAATAAGAACTCCCACCACAAGTGCCCATATGTCACAACTTTCCAACAATCAACATCATTGATGTTTCCACAACAATAGCCCACGACTCCACCACAATGTGTACAAGAATATAGACAACAACAATTAATGTAAAATGTTCAATAATAAGATCTTTCAACAATAACAATTTCGCCTCAACGTAATAACGGCTTCACAACTTCAACACCAATAATTCAACAATGAGAAACAATGTATTACCACGATGTTAAATAAGAATAACTCATGATAAATTAGATAACGTGTCACAATGACTTCAATTAATGGAAATCAAAAAGGGAATGGATAACATGAACAATAACCCCAAATAATGATAATTAACAATGAGAGAGATAACATGAATAATAACTTCAAATAATGATAATCAATAATAAAAAAAGATAACGTGAACAATAACTTCAAATAATGATAATCAACAATGAAAAAGATAATATGAACAATAACTTCAAATAATGATAATCACCAATGAATGAGATAACACGTAACAAATAATGAGGCAACAAGTTCGAGTAAAGTATCAGAGCAATTCATCAATTTGAATGTAGAACAAGTGATAACGTAATCATTTAAGACATGTAAGGATAGACTAACACAAATAAGAATAAATTGACTATGAGAATTTAGAAAATGATATGGCATTACAATTAAAGCATGAAAATAGTCTAAGTAGCCTAAACTGGTCAGATTCTCCATCAGTGTTTAGCCCTAAACCGAGTAGTAGTCGTATCGAAATCAAAAGTGAAAATGTAGAGCCCATGGGTTTTGATTTTGAATTAGAGGGAAGAAAAGAAAATAATATTGATGATTCTTCATTAGATTAAACTCCCCGCCAATCAGTACCCAAAACTAATTCTGAACCTGTTATAACAAGTGATGCAACAAATGATAAGGGAACATCTATAGTCATTGAGGCATCTGAATTAGGGGGAACTCGAGGTGAATCGGTGCTTGAAAAAGAGCCTAACCAGTCAATGATGATTGTAGTGACGATTCTAAAATAAAGAATAGAAAAGTTGGTGTAACACTAAGAAGGTAATTTTCTTAAAATTAAGTTTTGTGCTTTTGAATATGTTGTACATTTTTTTTTTCCTGTATGCATTTGTATTATATAATAGTATTCATTGCTATAGGAAGTTGCGGGAATGACCCCATACAACTGTATACCCTGTTGGTATAGCTTATGTTATATTGGTATCATATGTTAGTAGGAACCTCAATTGCGGGAACGAACCCGTACAACTATATAAACTATTGGTATAGCTATATACTATATTGGTATCATATGTTAGTTGGAACATTTTTTTGTATTAGTTGCATCTTATTGGTAGACTATTTGATTTTCCTTTAGTAATAGTAGTATTGTAATGATCCAGCCGGTGTTTTGTTTTTTAGCCCCGTTTCACCTTTTGAAGTTTCCCTTATGTGTATTTAGGACTATGTGACTTGCTGAGATGATTGGTTTGGTTTCGGGGAGATTTTGGATTGAGTTAGGACAATTGGTTTCTGTAACGACCCGACCGGATGTTTTTGTGTATTGTTTCCCTGGTTCCTATTTATTGCTTCTCCTATGTGTTGACGGAAAATTTTGACCCTCCATTTTTAGTTAATTTATTTATACTTACAAATTTACTGTAAATATTTTTAAAGTATTTTCTAACAATAAATATCTATTTTTACAAATTGATTAATTATTGTTTTAAAATTAATCACGTTGTATTAATATTATGTAATTAGAAATATATTTACTATTTTAAGATTATTAAAATAATTTTTATATATACATTATGTAGATTCTATAATTAATTTTATGAATTGCTCTTTAATTTCTAGTTAATTAGACTAAAATGTTAAAAGTTTGAAATAAGTGTTACAATTTAGAAAAAAACAAAGTATTTCATAAAGAATCAATTAAAATAATTAGTCATATATATAATAATTATAATTTAACCATATATATTGAAAATTAAATTAAATTCAAAAGGGGATTAAAATACAAAAAGGCTACAATTGTAATTCTCAATCAAATGTAAAATGGCCATTTCTTAAATTTATTTTAGCCCAATCATCAAGCGCAGTACGAAGTATACCCTATCCAAACACTTCTCTCTGTCCTCTGTGGTAATCTGTGCTATATTTTTTGCACCAATCACCGCGTGCCACATCACCCTCCCTCACCACTCACATATCTAACACACTCCATTTGAGCTGTTGGTCCATCTGATCAACAGTTCACATTTAATCTTCGATTTTTTCTTAATTTTAAATACCCGCCCCAGAGATCTCATCCCCACCGTCTAAAATCACATCATCTAACAAACACCAAAAATCCCCATTAAGAATCTTTAATGACTAAATTATTAGGACCGTTGATCTCAAAGATCAACGGCCTGGATTCTATCTCTTGACTTTAACCCTAGTGACAGACCCCTACTCCTCCTAAACCCTAATCATTCACTCCTTGATTCGTCCATCCCCTTTCCCCTTCCTCTCTCTATTCTCTCAAACTCTCATAGACCTAAATCAACCAAAATCTTGCACAAATCCGTGCAAAGTCTCAAATCAACAACACAAAATCATTCATATTGACAGCTAAACCCGCGAATCATGTTGTCTTCTTCCCTTTTTCAACATTAAGATTCAAAATCCCAAAATTAGAAAACCCTAACACATAAATAAAAATTCAAATTATCTATGGTCTTCCAAATCCATGGCATGCATAACTATCCATCTTGTACCTGTACTACGATCTTGTGGTTTTCTTTCCGTTTTCGCCATTTAATTTCAAAAGCCCTAGTATCAAAATCATAGACCAACGAATGAAATATCAAATCGTCTGAGACCTTCTTTGTTCTTTCAAATCAAATCACATAAGGAGCCTCTTCAGAACTTGATCATAAATAATTCGTACCCAGAGGTAAATAGTGACCTATGGGCTTTTGGGCTTTGTCCGATAGGTTTTACTTCAACAGTCAATTGCTCTCCACTCAGGTAAAAGTTTCATTAATCTTTCCCCTCTGTCTCTCTGATTGACACTTGATTTTTCTATCATAATCAATCTTTCGTCACTTTTCACTCACAATTTTGAATCAATTGAAACCTTAGAGCCTTAATGGCACTATAAAAAGGGCCTTTAATGTTATCACCTAACAACATCTACACCGTCACCTACCACAACCTAGAATAACCAGTCATCTAAGAGTACTTTTGAGATTTCAAAACTTAGGGTTTCTTACTGATTTCCTTTTCTTTTGTTTCCTAAGTGCTTTTGCTGCTCCAAGCTTAAAATCTTGGGTCTTAGGTGATTAAGAAGGATCCTTGTTTCATCTGCTGCCTTCGAAAAGGTCAGTATACCTCTAACCCTTCTCTTCTGATCATCTCATTAGAATGTTATGAATGTGCTTGTTGTCTTCTGTAAACTATAGTCATTTATGATGCTTATAATTACTATAGAAATGTTTATTTTTGTTTATGATAGGATGTTGTCTACTTGTGATCACTTATCCTGCTTCTGAGTCTTAATCAATGTTAACCAAGCTGTTATGTGACCTCAAATGACTTTTGTTTCTAAGTCTATATAGTCTACATGGTTAATTTCTCTTAATGTGCTTTGAATGACTGCTCATGTTTAAATAAACTTCATAATCTTTCATTGATGATTCTGTTGTGATATCTACCACCTCTACATATTGTTTCCCAGCATTCTGTTTGTCTTGTGGTCGAGTTTATTATTTGATAATCCTAGCTGAGATAAACCTGAAAGTTCATAAGTTCATATCATCCACCATTTAACAATAACATGAAAAATCTAAGTGTTTAGATGCTTTCCTTCTCTATACCTGTATCTGCTAACTCTGAAGGCAACTTCTATGTTATCATTATGACATTCTCATTATTTTATCTAGTTATTGGTTGCAGTTGAAATAGTCTTATTAAGGTGCACTTTTATGAATATCAATAACTATGCTCTATATATTATGCCAAGATTAAGTCACTCCTTCTCATAAAAAGCAAGTCATAATCATGTTTGTTTTAGTTAACTGGTAATTGCTTCTAAGCTAAACACACCGCCTCATGTTTAGCTAAAGCCTTCAATTACATGTTTAATCCAAAACCTGTTTGATATAGCATTTTCTTGTCTATTACCTCTTTTATGCTACTACTGACTTTGTGAAGCTTACGTTCATTTGTCATTGAGGTATCTTTCATATAGTACGACCTAGTCATTCTTGTTATAGCCAATACCGATAATTTTAAGTTGTGTGTGATTACTTCATATCTAGATACTATTTCAACCTATACACCTGAGTTAAGCTTGTTTTGATATAATAATTCCTTTGTCTATAACTCCCTCCCTTCATTCAAGTGGTCTAACGAGTGTAAGGAAAGCTTTCAGAAGCTCAACACTTCCTTGACTCACACTCCAGTTCTGGTTTTTCCTTCAACAAAAGATTCTTATACAGTCTATGTGTTGCTTCATAGATTGACATTGGGTGCGTGTTGGGGTAGGAGGGTAGAGTAATTACTTATGTTTTGCGTCGGTTGACGCCCCATGAGAATAAATACATAGTGCACGATTTAGAGTTGGCAGCCCTTGTTTACGCGCTCAAGATTTGGAGCAATCTTTAGGCATGTCATGTGAGTTGTTAAAGAATCACAAAAGGCTACAAGACTTATTCAAGCAGAAGGATCTGAATTTGAGGCAACAGAGGTGGTTAGAACTAAAAAAGGACTATGATATCACCATTCTTTATCATCCTGGTAAGGCCAATGTGGTGCTTGATGCTTTGTGTAGGAAGGCTGAGAGCATAGAGAGTCTTGTTTTATTACAGTTAGGGAGGGACTGTTAGCTTCGGATGTTCTGGCTTTGGCCAACTAGTTCATGAGGTTGGTTGTTTCGGAGCCTAGTCAGGTTCTTGCTTGCATGGCTTCACGGTCTTCTTTATATGAGTGCATCAAGGCTTGTCAGTATGATAATCCGCACTTGCTTGTCCATAAGGACACAATGCAGCATGGTGATGCCAAAGAGGTGACTATTGGTGATGATGGAGTATTGGGGCTTCAGGGCCGAATTTGTGTGCCTAATGTTGATGGGTTACAGGAGCTGATTCGTGAGGAGGCTCATAGCTTGCGTTATTCCATACACTCAGACACGGAGAATATGTACCATGATTTAAAGCAGCACTACTGGTGGAGAAGAATGAAGAAGATATTGTGGAGTATGTGGCTCGGTGTTTGAACTGTCAGCAAGTGAAGTACGAGCATCATAGATCGGGTGATTTACTTCAGAGGCTTGATATTCTGCAGGGGAACTAGGAGCGTATCACCATGAATTTTCTATTTGGACTTCCACAAAACCGAGGAGATTCGACGTTGTGTGGGGCGTTATAGACGGACTGACCAAGTCTATACATTTCATTTCAGTAATGACTACTTTCCCTTCAGAGCATCTAGCTCGAATTTATCTTCAGGACATTATTCGCCTTCATGGTCTGCTGATATCTATAATCCCCGATCAGGGCACGCAATTCACATTGCATTTTTTAAAGCCGTGCAGTGTGAGTTGGGCATACAGGTTGAGTTAAGTAGGGAATTTCATGCACAAACGGATGGGTAATTCGAGTGCACTATTCAGATTTTGGGGGACATGTTACGTGCATGTGTTATTGATTTTAGGGGTTCATGGGATCCATTTCTACCGCTAGCAGAGTTAGCTTACAGCAATAGCTATCACTCGAGCATCCAGACGGCTCCGTACGAGGCTTTATATGGGAGGTGATGTCGTTCTCCAATTGGTTGGTTTGAGCCTAGAGAGGCTAGGTTGTTGGACACTTATTCTGTCCGTGATACGTTGGAGAAGGTGAAGTTGATTCAGAATTTACTTCGTACAACACAGTCCAGGCAGAAGAGTTATGCTGTTCGGAGGGTTGGTGATGTGGCATTCATGGTGGGGGAGAGGGTTCTACTCAGAGTTTCACCCATGAAGGGTGTGATGAGGTATAGGAAGAAGGGTAGTTGCGCTCTTGGAAATTGGTCCTTTTGAGGTTCTTGAGAGAGTGGGTGAGGTGGCCTGTAATCATGCATTGCCACACAACTTAATGAGAGTTCACCTCATGCTCCATGTTTCCATGTCCGAAATAATTATGGTGATATGCGTTAGATTTCAGCTCAGTGCAACTGGACAAGGATTTAACTTATATTAAGGAGTCGGTGGCTATTTTGGACAGGCAGATCTAGAAGTTGAGGTCGAAGAATAGAGCATCGGTGAAGGTTTAGTGGAGAGGTCAACCAGTCGAGGAGGCAACTTAGGAGACCAAGCATGATGGTGCATGCACAAGTGAGCAGATCTTATCCATTTGAATTATAAGGTCCTATAAGAAATTCATCATGTATAGTCCTTTGTTGAGAATTTGGGGAAGCAAGTGGGACTTATTAACCTATGGTTATAACTCAATTCAACGAAATCATTATAGAACTCAATTCCTCTTTAAGAGGTTGTATGTAAGAGAATTGTGGTAAAGAGGCTTCACGAATAATGTGTCTCGTTCAAAAAGAAGATACATGCAATCTTTTGTGATTTAGAAACTTGTTAAGACCATACTAACGTTGGCTCTTCAATATAATATATGAATGGAAAATTACGTGGTGCAGTAAGGAGTGACTTACTTGGTGACTTCAGGTTGCTGGGACAGTGCCTTAATTGATGCCCCTCGACTCCACACCCATAACATGCATCGGTACAATAGTGGCATACCCCCGAATGACATCTCCTACACTTCTCGCAACGAGGATGAGGTCCTCTAAGATGGCTCGCCCCATTGCCCTGATATTTACCCTTTTGCATACATCATAAGCATCCCCCTATCCTTCCTCCAGGCCCCCATGGCGGGTCTAACAATCTTGGGAATTTTTTCATCTTGTGCCCCCCCTCTCCACAACCATAACATATTTCAAGAGTCATCCAACATGTCCCCGAGTGGCGCTTCTTACAAATCAAACATTCTGGCCTTTTGGTACAAACAACCCTCTTTCGTCTCCTAGGTGCTCGCGCCACATAATTCAATGGCGAGGTGACATTAAGGGGGAACAAGACATTTCCCCTAGAACCTAGTGCTTCCAATCCCTCTAGGGCTCGACCCATTCTCCCAACGAACTCTTGTGCAATCTCCCCCAAATTCAACAACGGGGTCACTCCCTCCTCACAACTTCGAACTCGAGGTCTACTCATCCAGAAAATGAGACATGATGGGGAAATTATCTTACTATCTTAAGCTCTATTGCATGATCTTGAATATTAAAGAAGGGTGGCATTCCTAAATATCCCAGTGGCCTCCTAATTATAGATGTGGTCGACAACACAATAATAAGAAGGACTCTAACAGACACGGCTCCGAGACATTTGAGGACACTTGAAAACCTTAGGCTCGGATACCAAGCTTGTCACACCCCGACCTTGGGGACCGCAACCGACGCTACCGAGACATCCCAGTCAAGAAAGCCTACTTGATGCTTTCTACCAAACCTTACGCATGATCAATTTAACATTTAGTAATAAGAAATAGACATGAGAGGAGAAAAGTGTACCACATCCTTTGTCCATTACATATAGGAGCTTCATTTACAATTTCAAAAATATTGCAAGTTCATAATTACATTAGAAAAACATGTTTGACAAATACAAACATTTCTAGTTCATTACCCCAAATTGAACACCACCCACATCATGTTTACAGAGCCTCTAAGTGCGATAGAATAACATGGAAGTGTCGGTGATAAGGCCCCGGCTATACCTCAAAACACAATGTACAATAATAGGTAACATAAAGCCCAGAACAGAATAGGGCTCACCAAATCTACTGAGTAGAGGATTACTGCTAATTAAGATCAAAGCCGCCTGCTGAGGAACCACCTGCATCCATTAAATATGCAGCACCCTCGCCAAAAGTGGCGTTAGTACATATGGAATAGTACTAGTATGTAGGGCAGACAAAAAAATGTATAAAAGGTAAGTTGCTCAAATAGAGGTAAATGAGACACATCAGGAAGCTATAAAACAAACTATATGATAATATGCAAGTGAGCCACATGAGCTATGGTATGGGATACAGCCAGTATAATATAAATGTATACTATGTACCAACTAAGGGGAATGAAAATGGCACTTATTGTTCATGCTGGCTATGCACCTCACCAATCCTTCCATAGTCCTCTCTTACTATACACCTATGCATTTAAGACCGTCCATAGGGCTTACCTAATTTTTGTGCTAACTATGCGGCCCACCAGTCCGTCCATAGCCAACCATTATTAGGCACCTACGCGTTTCATAGACCATCCATAGGGTTCATCTATGCTATGCATCTATGCGTTTCACAAGCCGTCCATATGGCCCATCTGTACTATGCACTTATGAGTTTCACACGCCGTCCATAGGGCCCATCTATACTATGCACCTATGCGTTTCAAAGGCCGTCCATAGGGATCATAACACATTATCATGCACATGACTATATGTAAGCTCATAGATACATGAATAACATTGCATTTAAGGTCGTAAGTTCCCTAATCATTAGAATACTTCATGTTAATGATCATCATGGAGAAACATAACTTATTACATTAGCAGATGTACGGTGAATCAATGAGTAGATTTCAATGGTGCTTGGACCCAATTCCTTTTCTTTAAGGTTCATCATCATCTGGCATAGGACGTCTCTCCTCATCTCATTATGTACTCATTTTTCATCTTAAGTTCATTAGCCAAGTTCATGATTCTTGGGGACTTAACATCAAGGTCGTTTCTGTTCATTATTTTAGAAGCATACAAACTATGGCTGAAATGATTGGAATGCCTTAATTGCAACGTCATGCTTATTTGTGAACTTGAATCTCTACAACATTGCCACGGGTCATCACCAAACCTGGAGGGTATTTAAGCCATTAGGAATGATTGCTACAACCACATAAGTAGTAAGAGCTTAAGATAGTCAAATTTATCTAAAAGAAGGGGGAGCATAAGGATTGTACTTGAAGCACGAGTTGGACTCATAAGCTTTCCAGAAGTAAATATTACTTGAAATACTTTCCAATGATGAATAAAGAGATGAAAATTGAATCATGACTTGAGTATGTAGACATTACGGAAGTCATCCCTTTGAGGTAATTTAACATGCTGAGAATATGAACTTGAACAATCCATTCTTTGGGGTTCATGAGCGATTCATGGAATTTGATTCTATGGAAGGAGTTTAGCCAACATACCTTGCATGAGCTTTCCTTAGATTATTGCAACGTCCCACACTCCTAGCAACCTCAATCTATAAAAACGTAACAAAATTCAACCATAGTTAGTAAGGTGTTCTTAGATTTATCCCATTCTCACATTTCATCAGACACCTAATATGCAAAATCGATTACAAGGTCCCATAATAGAAATTCCTCTACCCTCACCGTGAATATTCAAGCAGCCAACCAATATAAAATATCCCTCCAACACCCATCAACCATCATTAGACACATGCATGTCCAACTATTTTCTTCAAACCACCAATTTCACATTTCCTAGTCTTCGCATATTCTCAAATTTGAGATTGAGGGCTTATCGCTTCCGGCCACCATCCCACAATCCCCACCATGATAACATACTACTTAAACCCATTATTAAACATTGCATTAAAACTAGGGATGAAGTTTTACCTTGTAAGTAGAAGGTTTTCTGAGTTTCCCTCTTGAATTCTGAAGGTTTGAGCAAGAATTGTAGATTATAATTTGACCGTTAATTATGCAGTCAGATTCGTGACAGCAGATCCATTTTGTGGGTCGTATAAGCATCACAGAGTTGAGCAGCGAGTTTTTGAATTTTAAGTGTCATTTTGCGGTCCATTATGCGATCGCATAGTAGTTTGGCGGTCCGCATTTTCGTTGCAGATTTGGCTTGAAGAATATTTTTGGGTCATTCTATGTTCCGTTCTGCGACCACATAAATGGTATGCGCTCCGCAGACCGATCGCAGACTTGTCTAGACCGTTTCCAGTTTTTGGGCATCAGTTTTGAGGTCCATTTTGCGGACCACATACCTGTTCTACGGTTAGTTTTGCCACTGCAGACTTGAGTTCGGAGGGTCCATTTTCCTATTTTTATAACCCGACCCCATTTTAATAAATACACTTTAGGGCTTATTCTTGGGGCGATTCTTTGATAATTTTAGAGAGAGATGAGAGCTTTTTAGAGAGAGAAGGAGGAAAGCTAGCATTTTAATCATCCAATCTTGCACCAATTTTAAAGAATCAAGAAGCCATTCACTAGACCATCATCTACACGGGTAAGACCTTGTCCCAAGACCTTTACGCAATTGTTATAGGTTTAATTAGGTTACGTAGCTGGAATTAGGCCATGCATGTATCAATAGCTTGTAATGTGTGGGGTTAATGAACTAGTTTTGGTAGTTTCTTGTTGAAATTGGTTGAGGGAGGAAGGGCTTACCATTGTAGAGCTTTATAGTCTATTTTGCATACTAGGTGTTTGAAAAAAATCGTAAGAGAGTTACACCATGTCAATCCTTCTAATTAGTATCCGATTTTCACTATCTTCCTATAGATTGTTATTGCTAGAAGTGTTGGGACGATGTAGTAACTTACGGAAAGCTCAAACAATGTATGTTGGCTAAGCTACTCTCTTATAATCGAATTCCATAATGTTCCCGTAAGTTTCAAGTATGGTTTGCCCAAGTTCCTAATTCCTATGTTCCGGATTATTCCATATAAATTTGACTATTCTGGATGAGCGTAAGGTCTTGATTGAAAATGTCTTGTTGTTGGTAATCTTTAAAGATGCTTGAAAATGAAATAAGAGTATTGATGATATAATGTGTGGCCACCGTGCCAACAATGAAAGTTATACTTGTGGCTAGTGGAGCCTATGCAATAAGATTATGTGTGAAGATTATGAAATGAGATTTGATTCAATTGTTCCAAAATTATTTCAAAACTAGAATTTACTAAAAGCTTATGTACTCAAGTCATGCCCATATGTGGCTGTTTTAACTAATGCTACGCTTTGTAAGTATTTTCAATGTATATTGCGTCCTTACATATTCGTGAGTGGAAATTGTGTATTGTCCTCTTTGGGGAAAAGTATTTCAATAATAAATGGTGTGCTACTTGTTTATGATTTTAACTTGCACTTGGATTGCCAATTATTTTACTCTATTTCTCCGAAAGAAATGTTTTGTGTTTATAGACTTCATTTCTAACGAACATAAAGTTGTGATTTCCATAAAACTATATATGTTGATATTTATGATGACGATCCATGGAAGGAAAGATGGGAAAGTGTAGAATTTGAAATACGGCTACTGTGCTTTGAATATAGAATCTCGTGAATGGCCAAAAGAGCCAAGGAAATATTGTTGCCGTGATTGGTTGAAAATACTAGTGGAGATTTATACAATGTGAAAGATGATGAGGTAAATATATTTGAGCTTTTGTTTCCCTTATGTGTAAACCAAAAATATTTTGTGGAGTATCATTAGTAAACCAAGAAACGTTGGGTCATAAGGCCCATACCCGAAACTACTCGTGCCGGTCTAGGAGTGAGTTGTGATTATTCCCTTCATTTGGGATCAGATTATTCCCCTTAATTGGGATGAGATTTAAAATAGTTGTGATTTAGAGAAGTCAGCCCACACGGTATATGTGGGAAGGCGGCCTAGATGATCGGCTGGAGATCGAACGCCATGTTACGCACATGGTGGTACTACTCTTGGTAACACCTTCTTTCGCACCACATGTCAAACCACATTGTTCTTGGGGAGATGGCCTAGCCGATTGGGCATGATCTTACTCCGTGCTAAAAATACGGTGGTACATCAGTGCTAATAATCTCCCAACCAAAAATATATATTATTTTCACATTTCGAAAATTATTATGTTTTCACTGGGCATTTGGATATTGTTGATTTTGACTTGTTCTTTTTATGATTTTTCCCTTTCTTATTATTGCATTCTATTTTGGAAAAGGAAATTTAGCTTTACATTCTAGTACTATTCCAAATGTACTAACGTCCCTTTTATCGGGGACGTTGCATCTTTAATGGATGCAGGTGGTTCTTCAACAGGTAGCCTTAGTCCTTGTTAGTAGTTACTCCCCTATTCAGCAAGTTTTGGTGAGCCCTACTTTATTCCAGGCCTGATGTCATTTGATGTTGTACTGTGTATTTTGAGGTATAACCGGAGCCGTATTGCCGGCACTTCCATACTACTCTTCTGTTGTACTTAGAGGCTCCGTAGACAGTCAGGGGTGATGTTTGATGTGGGGAATTAAACTAGAAATATTGGAATTTGGCAAACATGTTTTTCATTATATTTATAAACTTGTAAAATTTTGGAAATTATGAATGAAGCTGCTAATGGAAATGATATGGGAGTTGTTAATGAGATCTTTTCAGTATTTAACTAATGGTGTGCATCTCCTCTTTATTCATGGATGTGTTTGGGTAGAAGGCAATCTAATAAGCTTGCTCAGCCAAGTTCACTCAGTTGAGGCATCGGTCGCGCTCCCCGAATTCGGGGCGTGATGCACCTATGCGTTTCACAGGCCGTCCATAGGGCCCATCTATACTATGCACCTATACGTTTCAAAGACCGTCCATAAGGCTCATAACACATTATAATGCACATGACTCTGTGTAAGCTCAAAGCGACATGAGTAGCAGTACATTTAAGGTCTTAAGTTCCCGAATTATTGGAATACTTCATGTTCATGCTCATCATGGACAAATGAAGCATATTACATTAGTATATGTGTGGTGAATCAATGACTAGATTTTAATGACGCATGGACCCAATTACTTTTCTTTAAGGTTCATCATCATTTAGCATAGAACATATCTCTTTCATCTCGTGATGTGCTCATTTGTCATCTTAAGGTCATTAGCCAAGTTCATGATTCTTGGGGACTTAACATCAAGGTCTTTTACATTTATTATTTTAGAAGCATACGTACGATGATTGAAATCATTGGAATGCCTTAATTTCAACGTCATGCTTATTTGTAAACTTCAATCTATACAACATTGCCATGGGTCATCACCAAACCTTAAAGGTATTTAGAAATTAGGAATCATTGCAACAACCACACGAGTAATAAGAGCTTAAGACAGTCGGAATTTATCTGTAAAAGGGGGAGCATAGGAATTGTACTTGAAGCACTAGTTGGACTCATAAGCATTTGAGACGTTAATCGTACTTAAATTATTTTCAAGTGATGAATAAAGAGATGACAATTGAATCATGAATTGAGGCAATTTAACATACTGAGAAAAGGAAGTTGAACAAACCATGCTTGGGGGTTCATGAGGGATTCATGGAATCTGGTTATACCGAAAGAGTTTAGCTAACATACCTTTCTTGAGCTTTCTATAGATTACTATAATGTCCCACACTCCTAGCACCGTCAATCTATAGAAACATAACCAAATTTTACCATAGTTAGGAAGGTGTTCTTAGATTTAACCCATTCTACCATTTTATCAAACACCTAGTATGTGAAATCGATTACAAGGTCCTATAATAGAAATTTCTCTACCCTTACCATGGATTTTCAAGCAGCCAACCAATATACAATATCCCTATAGCACCCATCAACCATCATTAATCACATGCATGCCCAACCATTTTCTTCAAACCCACCAATAGCACATTTCCTAGTCTTCACATACTCCCAAATTAGAGATTGAGGGTTTATGGCTTCCCGTAACCATCCCACAATCTCAACCATAATAAGATACGACTTAAACCAATTATTAGATGTTGCATTAAAGCTAGGGATGAAATCTTACCTTGTAAGTAGAATATCTTGTGAGTTTTCCTCTTGAATTCCCAATGTTTGAGTAAGAATTGTAGAGTATAATTTGATAGGGCTTCTCCCTTGACACCCTGACTATAAAACATCAGTTTTATCTTTTAAAATGACCCCCTAAGGCCTTATATAAAAATAGAGTCGGATAAGAAAATTTGAAAAAATAACCCTCCAATGTCAATTTTACGTGGTGTGGTTCCATGGTAGCAGAATATATTATGGCCAGCATAATGGCTAGAAAATGGTATGTCCATTCTGTGATTCAACTTTTTGGATGCATAATGGATATGCGGCTAGTAGAATGGCCACAAAATAGTTTTCAAATTCTGCGTTGGGTCTGGTCAATTTCGTGATGCAATTTCGCGGTAGTAGAGTGGATATGCGGCCAGCAAAATGGCAATAAAATGGTTTTCAAATTTGAGTTGCTTTTGATTCATTCCATAGTGATTTCGTTGTCAGTGAAACAGATCCTCTCTAATATAATGGAGCACAGAATTGTCGTTTTCTACAAATTCTTCTACCAACTACACGAAGCATTACGCAATCCAAAAATCCATATTATGGCACAATAACTTCCCTTGGCACCATGAAAACTGAAATAGTTGGCGAACCTTTTACGGGGCCTTATAGTATAGTTTCTCTTTGTCATTTGGAACTTGTCTACAACGTTTGGTGTCGTTCCGAGTTGGTTTTTGTAGGAATAAGACGCTTGGCTGTGATTTTAGAAGTTCTTATATTTGATTGTAGTTTCTATGTGTTTTAGTGTCTAATTCATGGTTCCAGATGTTATTTCGATGATTTGAGTTTATGAGCGAGTTCGTAAGATATTTATATACTTGTGTTGATATTTGGTGTGGAGTCCAAGGGGCTCGGGTGAGTCTCATATGTGTTTCAAATTGGTTTGGACTTGGTTTAGAATTGTAAGTGTGCTGGTGCTGCGGTTATTGCAATTGTGAGCATCAGTTCGCAATTGCGAAGAGGGCAGGGGTTTTAGGTGTCGCAAATGCCATTCTTTTATCTCAATTACAAAGGTTGGTCATTATCTAGGTTGGTCGCTTTTGCGACTTGGGCAGACTCTGTAAATGCGATGTCTGAGTTGCATTTGCGAGTTTCCCTAAGCTTGTAAGGCAACGCAATTGCAATACTAGTCACATTTGTGAGTCGCATTTGCGACTTTTACAGCTGAACAAATAGTGGGATTTCGGGACATAGTCTCATTTTTCATTTTTTTTAGCCCTAGACTAGGCGGGAGGTGATTTTAGGAAGAAATTATAATACAAATCTATTGGGTAAGTGACTTTGACTCAATCTTGATTATATAATACAACTATTTATGAGTTTCAACATCTAAATCATGAGATTTGAATTAGAAATTTTGGTTATTTTTTACAATGTTTTGAAAAATAAAAATTGCAGATTTGAGAGTCAAATCGGACTCGGATTTGAAAATCGAACACATATATGGACTCATGGGGTTATGGGTAGTCGAGATCTACCCTTCGACTCGGGTTTTGACGGGCTCAAGGTTGAATTTTGGGGGATTGTGTAAAGATCTAGACATAATTAATTGAAATTGGGTTCTCTTGCATTGTTTGATATTATTAAGTCAGTTTTGGCTAGATTTGAACCAAGCACATGTAAATTTTATAGGAAAAGCATTTTAGAGTATTCAATTGGGCTAATTGAGGTAAGTATCTGTAATGGCCCAAGTGGTCGTTTTGAGCATTTGCTTTCAGTTTGGTGGTTTGAGTTCATGAGTAGCTTCATATGGTGTATTAAGACATGTGTATCATCGGTTTTGGTATTCGAGTAGATCAGGATTGTAACGAACCGATCGGTCATTTTGATCTTTGGCATTCCATTCGGTGGTTTGAGACTATGAATAGCTTCATATGATGTATTTATGACTTGAGTGTGTGGTTGGGTTTGGTTTTCTAGTAGTTCGAGATTGATTTGGAAGAAGGACTATTGAATGGGAAGCTTTAAGCTGGAAGAGTTGACAAAGGTTTGACTGTTGTGTAAACGGACTCGGAATCGGATTGATTATTTTGCTAGGTTCATATGATGTTTTTGGGCTTGTACGTATGTTCGGATTTTGTTTCTGAGGTTCCTAGAATAATTCTTAACTATTTGTCGAAAGTTGGCAATTTGAAGAACTTAAGGCTTCATAAGTTTGACGAAGAGTTGACTTTGATGTTATTGGACTCAATTTGGTGTCCCGAGACTTTTGGATAGGTCTATACAGTTGAATAGAACATTGTGTGCAAAGTTTGGAAGCTATCCGAAGTGTTTAAGTGTGATTCAGATACTCTTTTGAAAGAATGAAGATTTAACAACTTAAGTGAATTCTATTCGGTTTGAGCCTCGATTCTTTCTTGTGATGTTCCTATGGATGTTTTGAGGCTTTGGATATGTTTGGGATCGGGTCAAGATAATCTATTTATGGTCTTTTGGGTGTGCGAGCAGGTTTGTAGCCTTGGACCATGCCAGGCAGATTGAGTCGTTATGTCTATGACCAAACCGGGCGGATTGTGATAATGAGTCTGTGACCACGCCGGTCGGATTGTGATTATTTGCACTGAGTTGTTCGTGTGGTTGATGTTATTGGCACGTGAGTGGTCTGTGCAACACGTGAGTAGTCTGTGCAGATCCAAATATTGATATTATTGGCACATCAGTTATCTGTGTAGCATGTGAGTTGTCGGTGCAGCGTATGGATATGAATCCGTCCCCTCAGGGTCACGCTCTTATGTTTCTTTCTTGATGGTGTACACGCGGATTATGAGAATTCGACGGGTTTCTGGTGATGTGGGCTCTGAGAGAGTTGATCATTGGTTTGGTTCGGTTACTAAGATTTTGATGTGGGCCTTAGAGTCGTGATATGATTTCTATCCGGATCGGGTTGTGCACCGCAACAAATTGATATTTAGTTATTGTATTTTATCTTCAATTGCAATTTCCTTGGCTATTTACCTGATTTTTGAGCATATCTTCCTTATACGCTGGATTTTTCATTGAGCAGAGTACATTAAGAAAATTGTGAGTACCTATATGGTTTTTTTGTGATTTCATGATTTTATCATATTACTGATCTGTACTTGTTGGAGTTATGGATTGTACAGGTGATTGGCGAGTGACATTAATAATTCTTGATTGTATTACCTCGGTGAGGTTAGTTATGATACTTGTTGAGTACATAGGGTTGGTTGTACTCATACTACACTTCGCACCTTGTGTGCAGATCTTGGACCTGTGATGCTGTGGATTACGGGAGCAGGCATTGAAGATGTACTTGCTCTCTGTATACAGCTACCAGTTGTCCTAGGTTGTTTTAAATTTGTAATTTGTTATGTATATTCCAAAAACATGTTTCTATTTATTTCATACCAACTTGTTAATCTAAGTCTTAGTGGCTCATGACTTGTACTACCAGTCCTTCGGTTATTGTATTGAAATTCAATTATTTTCATTTGTTGTCCACTTTTATTTCATTAGAAATGTGTTGACTGTAATTTGGCTTACCTAGCGGGTTGGGTTACGTGCCACATGACTAGGTATATTAGGGTCGTGGCAAGTTGGTATCAAAGCTCTAGGTTCATAGGCTTTATAGGTCATGAGCATGTGTCTAGTAGAGTCTGGAGGATCGGTATGCTGACGTCCATACCTCTCTTCGAGAGTCTATAGAACATGTAGTAAAATTTTCCAACTTTCTTTCCTTATCGTGCGACATTGATTCAGCATAAATCGTATCTCTTTGAATTCCTTCCACTCACTCATATGTGATGTTGAGCACTCGATATCAGCTATGCCTTGATGGCCTGTGATGCCGTGGATCAGATGTGAGGTGCTTTTTTTTTATGTTGTGGAGATAGGCTGGTCTAAAGGACTTGAGGCCAGGTTCCGACCGCAAATTTGGATTCGGTGGTTTCAGTTATGTGAATGCTTATGGACTCATATGTCCGGTAGTGTCCCTATGAGTGGGAATGATGGCTCATTGAGTGGTTGGATGTCTATATGATGAGTTTTATGTGTGGCTTAGAATTAGGCTTAGATGATCTGGATGTGACAAGAAGAGTTTGCTTGGGATGTATGAAGGACCATGAGTGCTTGATTTCTATGTTGATGTATTTTACAATCTTGAGTTATGTGTGTGGCCAGGGGTCTTTCATCTTGTACATTTGTGGAATGAAGTGGATTCTTATATATTGTTGACGAGCTTAGAGTCAGGAGGATTAAGTGACAGCATAGTGGTTGTGGCCATGAAAGGGCATAGAGAGATGCCAGTTAGAGGCTAAGCATGTGGGTTATCTCCTGCACGATGTTTCTAGGTTATGTGATCCTTATGATGTTTATATGAAGAGTTTCCATCCTATTACTATGTTATGTGTTGAATTTGGGTTTGTATCGCTGGAGGCGAAGTTCGCATAATTGTCGCGAGGATGGATATGCGCTTAGCAGTTGATTTGAGGCTTTTTTTTGGTTAGTGCTACATAGGTTTATGAAGGATTTAGTTGGATTACATTGCTGGATTATGGCAGCAATAGAGTAAGGGTATTGTGGGTTATCAGATGTTGTGTTCTATGGCTTTGAGCCAAGTGGAGAAGTATACTATCAACAATCCGATTTCATGGTTATGTATTATATTAGTTTCGGCCTGAGGCATATTTTTGGATTAGTCGCGACTTGAGGAGGTTGATTTGACGATGACTTGAGCGAGAATTTCCGGATGCATGATATACTATAGTTTATGGGCATATAGAAATCTTTGAATGATTCGGGATTGTTTTTATGGTGGACATAGAGAGCAAGGAAAAGGAATCACTTTATTGCGTCATTTTGGGTATTTTTGTGTGCTGGTGAAGCACAAGACATTCCGTGTGTAATGGTTGTGCATTGGGGATTAGATCATAGTGGATGATTTCCGAGAAGGTTCTAATGAGTTCAAGATTCATATGTGATATTTGAGGATTTCCGGAATTTGCATATGGCTGAGAGATGTGATTTGCATTGGATGGTGTATTTTTGTATCATTAGTGATTCTACACTTTAGTATTAAAGAGGTTAGTTAAACAGCTTCAAATTCACAGAAGGTCTCTTCAGTGTGGGCATCTTCATTGCGGTACTAATGGGCGTTTAATAGAGAATACAAGGGCTTATGGGCCTTAGGATGATGTGGTTTCATGCTAGAATCTCTTGGGGTGAGATTTGGTTAAGGACCATAGTGTACTGGTTAGGAAGAGTTTTATCTTGAAGGCAAGTCGATAAGAACCCGAGGTAATCGGTTCTTTCAGTGTAATAAGGCTTTATATGTGCTGTGGAATACTCTTTGGTTGGGCGATCTGCATGAAGTGATTGAGTTTGAGGGATTCAGTTCTTGTGGTTTGGTAATGTGGAAATGGGTTTCGAAGAGTTCTCGATGGTGTCGACCACGACTTAAGACAGATGTTTTCTACAGGTATAAGGAGTAGTTTGCGGGTTGTGATTTTTCTCTTGGATGGGGTCAAGTGAAATGTTTCTGGATGATAGAGTGTATTTTATTTGTGATTCAAAGTTGATAATGGGATTCTCGTGTTTTTGTATGATGGTATGATAGATGTGATGCGATGTGTGGGATTCAGGTTTGCATGTACAAGGTTGCGATTCCGTTTCGAAAGGAAGGTCATAAGTTCTAGATAGCATGGACAATTTCAGATGGTTAGAAGAATGTCGGCACTATTTGGTATCACATGAGAAGGGTGCCCATTTCAGTAGGCGCACTATTTTTTGACTTACAGATGCTTGAGTGGAATTACGGTAATTGCCTAGTTTTTGACTGATGATGTTCAAATTTTGTTACGTGGCGCGAAAGACTCATGGAAATGCTTCTTGTGAGATGATTTTGTATGAGAGATGTGTAAGTTACTTGAATGGTGGAGTTGGGATCGGATATGAAGATTCTTGTATTATAGGGACTTGAAGACGAGGAGGATTCTCAGAGGCAGATAGTTCCTTTGGTGCGGACGGTGAAGGTATGTCAAGAGGTTGATGACTGATTGTATGTGTTATGGATTGGTTATCGTGGAATTTTTGGAGATTACCTACCTATTTTCGGAGGATCAAAATTAATTCGGAAGCCAATGTTAGGCCTATTAAGGATGTGTATTTTACCCCGGGTCAGATTTGTTTACACAACACAACTATTGTTGAAGGGTGTGTCATTCAGTTAGAGGTGATCTTATTCCTATCTGAAGTATTCCATGTGTTACTCTCTTGTGCTACAATGGATTGTGAGGCTGTTGACTATTTACACACATGATGCAGTCCCGTCTGGCCTTTCGGTAAAAATTCGAGCGAGATGATTCTTAGGATGCTGGGTGGTGGGTGGCGCCTTGGTTATGGTCTTCTTGTTGGTGGTATATAGTGATATTCGTTTCTCCATGGTTATGGTCATGCACTTCACGTGTTTGTTGATTGGTATGCATATGGTTATTGATTGTAATCGTCATTGCTCCAGGTAATCCATGTTGACCGGTATTTTGATTTGGTCATGCATCGCAGTGGAGTTATGTTGGGATACAATCCCTTGTGCTTATTTCGTGTGCTTGTTTCTCCTTGGTGTGATGTGTTCGTAGCATTGCGCTTCATGGTGGTATTTGTTGGACTTGTTGGGTGGTTCTCTCATTTGGTTATCTTTCCATCTTCAGCTATATTCGAGTTGTTGCTTATTGGGCACGAATTGCGTCGTATATGACTAGGGGGCATTTAGTGTGCCTCGTCGGTCAAATAGATTCCACTGCATAAGTGGTTATGAGTTTCTATATGTATCTTACATCATTAGCAGTGGTGTGAAGGTTTGAAACAAGGTTATATTTGATATGAGGTATGTTACTAGTACCAGATTTTTTAGTGGGCTGTTATTGTGGTAAGAGCTATTGCAGCGGACATATGAGCGATGACTTAGGTCGTTTGCATATATCTCAAGAATATACTTATGATTTGCTGCAGCTTGTTGAGATTGATATTATATGTATATGCAAGAATCGAATCGTATCAGGAATTTCGAATGTTGGAATTTGGGTCTATGGTTAATGTATTAAGGTTGAAGAAAGAATCTTCAATTAGGTGGTGTTGACGGGTTTATATAGGTTGAGGTGATGTGGGATCAATCATGGGTATGTGTATGGCATGTTTATATAGTGATATGATGACTTTGGAACGACTCATGGCACATTCGAGGATGAACGTATGTTTAAGTGGGGAGAATGTAACGACCCGCCCGGTCGTTTTGAGCTTTAGCTTTCCATTCGGTGGGTTGAGCTTTGAGTAGCTTCATATGATGTATTATGAATTGAGTGTATGGTTGGGTTTTGGTTTTTGAGTGGTTCGAGATTGATTTGGAAGAATGACTATTGATTTGAAGTGTTAAGTTCGAAGAATTGACCAAGGTTTGACTTTTGGGTAAACGAATTCAGAATCGGGTTTTGATTGTTCCTATATGTTCGTATGATGATTTTTTGACTTGTATGTATGTTTGGATTTGGTTTATGAGGTTCCTAGAAGAATTCGACACTATTTGTCAATGTTGGCAATTTGAAGAACTTAAGAGTTCATAAGTTTGACCAAGAGTTGACTTTGATGTTATCGAACTCCAATTGGTGTTCCGAGACTTTGGATAGGTCTATATAGTTGAATTGAACTTGTGTGCAAAGTTTGGAAGCTATCCGAAGTGTTTAAGTGTGATTCGGACACTCTTTTGAAAGAATGAAGATTTAACTACTTAAGAGAAATTCTATTCGGTTTGAGCCTTGATTCTTTATTGTGATGTCCCTACGGGTGTTTTGAGGCTTTAGATAAGTTTGGATAATGTATTTGTACTTGTTGGTATGATTGGATGGGGTCCCGAGGGGCTCAGGTGTGTTTTGGATCATTTTTTGAGAAACTAGTTAAGTTGAGGATTTGGAGTTTGACCATGACCTCTTTAAGGTGTTTTGAGTGGGCGAGCAGGTTAATAGCGTGTTTTCTGATTATATTCAAATATGATTTGTGTCCTGGAGGTTCCAAATGTGTTTAGTGATGTATTGTTGAATTAAATTGAAAAATGGGGATTTTAGTAAAATCTTTTCTAAATCACAAATTTATGATTTGAATGCCGATATGAGGTCGGAATTGGATGAAATTGGTATAGTTGGACTCGTCAGGATGGGTGTTCAGAATTTGTAAGTTTTGTCGGGTTCCGGATTACGGGCCCAGGGTTGACTTGTTAAGTTGACTTTTGAATTTTAGTTAAAAATCGAAGCTTTATTATTCGAAATCGTTTCCTATGGCTTTTATTTATGATATTAAGTTATTTTTGCTAGATTTGAGCTATTCGAAGCTTTTTCACGCGAGAAGGGCTTCTTAGAGTATTGATTTTGCTTGCCTGGGGTAAGTATCTTACCTAAACTTGGTTGAGGCACTAGTTGCCCAAGTAATTTGTGATAGCTACATGATATGGGTGCGCATATGTGTGGGGTTTGAGCCCATGTTTGAGCACCGGGGTATTTAACAATGCTCAGGGTAGTACTTAGGCTATGACATCCCTTAAATTGATTGTTAAGCTTTAAGTTGTGATGGTCTCATAGTTGTAACCCGGTTGTGAGCTATTTGATCAATGTTTTGAGGTTACATAGAGGCTAATCTCCTTATTGAACTTGGTATTTGCTATTTTCGTGGTGAAATAACCGATTGGAGTTGTGACAGTATACTTTGCACGTGCATACACTTTATCATGTCACATATACCTTCAAAAGTATTAAATCTGATAATCATTGATCATATACATGTTTTCTTGCATATTTTCTTCTGTGTGATTTGATTTGGGCTAGATGCATGTGACCATGCCTGATTGTGTTGTTATTATGTGACCACGCCGGATAGATTGTGATATATAACCCGTGGCCACGTGGGGCAGATTGTGTTATTATGCATGTGACCACGCTAGGGCGAACTATGATATTGAGCATGTGACCACGCCGGGTAGATTGTGATTATTGGCACGTGCGTTGTTCGTGCAACACATGAGTTGTCCATGCGGTTGATGTAATTGGTACGTGAATTGTCCGTGCAAATCCATATATTGTTATTATTGGCATGTGAGTTGTTTGTGCAGCAAGTGAGTTGTCCGTGCGGTTGATATTATTAGCACGTGAGATGTTTGTGTTCGTATGGATATGGATCTATCCCCCTAGGGTCACGCTCTCATGTTTCTTTCTTGATGGTGTACACGCAGATTATGAGAATCTGATGGATTTCTAGTTGATGTAGCCTCTGGGGGAGCTGATCAATAGTTTGATTCGGTTGCTAAGATTTTGATTTGGGCCTTAATGTCGTGATGTGATTTCTATTTGGATCGGGTTGCACGTCGCAACAAATAGATATTTCGTTATTGTATTTTATCTTAACTTGCAATTTCCTTGGCTATTTACCTTATTTTTTTGCATGTCTTCCTTATATATTTGATTGCTGATTGTGTAGAGTCATATTGCCATTCTGTACTTATTGGAGTTACGAATTGTACAGGTGATTGGCGAGTATCATTTATAATTCTTGGTTATATTACCTCGCCGAGGTTAGTTATGATACTTGGTGAGTACATGGCCTCGGTTTTACTCATACTATATTTCTGCACCTTGTGTGCAGATCTAAGAGCTGAGATGTTGTGTATGAGGGGAGCTGGCATTGAAGATGTACTTGATTTTCAAATACAGCTACCACTTGTCCTAGGTAGTTTTAGATTTGTAATCTATTATGTACATTCCAAACAGATTTTGTATTTATTTCTTACTAGCTTGTAAATCTAAATCGTTGCGGTCATAACTTGCTCAACCAGTCCTTGTTTTAATATACGAAATTCAGTTATTTTCATTTGTTGTCCACTTTTATCTCATTAGAATTGTGTTGACTGTTACTTTTCTTACATAGCAGGTTGGATTAGGTGCCATCATGATTAGGTGGGCTTTGGGGCCGTGACAGGGATTTATTTGAAAGAATGATTCTCAATTTAGAATCGTTATGTTTAAAGAGTTGACCAAGTTTTATTTATGTGTATTTTGGACTTGGACGTATGCCGTGATTTGCATTTGGATGTTTCTAGAAGATTTTGGCGCTAATTGGTATAAGTTGGCAATTTGAAGATAAGTTCAAAGGATTGACCAGGAGCTGACTTCGATGTTATCAGGTTCAGATTGTTGTTCCGGGAAGTGTGCTAAACTGAGGTCAGTCCTAGTTTATTTGATATGGTTCAGCACGAGTTTTGGAAGTTAAAAGTTCCTCAATTTATTAAGCTTGAATTGAGGTGCGATTGTGGTTTTGGTGTTATTATGGGTGAATTGAGGCCTCGAGTAGGTCCTATTTATATTTTGGGACTTGTTGGCATGTTTGGACGAGGTCCCCAGGGGCTCGAGTGTGTTTCAAGGTGGTTCGGATCCTTTCAAATGGATTTTGTATTGCTGGTTTTCTGGCGTAAGGAAAGGCATCGCGATTGCGAGCAAGAAATAACGTTCGCGAAGAGATAGGTGCGCTAGAGGAGTTCTTTTCTTCGTGTTCGCGGGTAAGGGACCACGTTCGCGAAAGTAGTTTGATGGATGGGTACTTTATGCTTCGCGTTTCCGTTAGCAGCTTCATTCATAATTTCCAAAATATGACAAGTTTATAGATATAATGAAAAACATGTTTGCCAAATACCAACATTTCTAGTATAATTCCCCACATCAAACACCACCCACGACCTATCTACGGAGCCTCTAAGGACAATATAAGAGTAGTATGGAAGTTCCGGCAACAAGGCCCCGGCTATACCTCAAAATACACTGTACACATCAAATGACATCAGGCACGGAATAGAGTAGGGCTCACCAAAACCTGCTGAATAGGGGAGTAACTGCTAACAAGGACCAAGGCTGCCTGCTGATGAACCACCTGCATCCATTTAAGATGTAGCGCCCCCGTTAAAAGGGAATTTAGTACATATGGAATAGTACTAGTATGTAAAGCTAAATGTCCTCTTTCAAAATAGAATGCCAATATAAGAAAGGGAAAAGCCATAGAAACAACAAGTCACAATTAACAATATCCAAATGCCCAGTGAAAACATAATAATTTTCAAAATGCGGAAAATAATAAATATTTTTGGTTGGGGAGATCATTAGCACCGATATACAATCGTGTTGTTAGCATGGAGTCCGATCACGCCCGATCGGCTAGGCCATCTCCCCACGAACAATGTAATTTGACATGTGGTGCGAAAGAAAGGTTTTACGAAGAGTAGTACCACCATGTGCGCAACATGGTGTCCGATATCCACCCAATCAGTTAGGCCGCCTTCCTACATATGTCGTGTGGGTTGACTTTTCCAAATCATTGCTATTTTAAATCTCATCCCAATTAAGGGGAATAATCTCATCCCAAATAAGGGGAATAATCATAATTCACTCCTACACCGGTACGTGTAGTTTCGGATATGGGCCTTATGACGGACCGTTCCTCGGTTTACTGATGGCACTCCCAAAAATAGTTTTGGTTTACACACAGGGGAAATAAAAGCACAAATATATCTACCTCATCATCTTTCACACTGTATAAATCTCCACTAGCATTTTCAACCAATCATGACAACAATATTTCCTTGGCTCTTTTGGCCATTCACGAGATTCCTTATACAAGACACAGTGGCCGTATTTCAAATTGCACGCTTTCGTATCTTTCCTTCCATGGACCGTCAACATATATTCTGGAAATCACAACTTTATGTTCGTTAGAAATGAAGGCTATAAACACAAAACATTTCTTTCCGAGAAATGGAGTAAAATAATTGGCAATCGAAGTGCAAGTTAAAATCATGAACAAGTAGCACACCATTTATTCTTGAAATACTTTTCCCCAAAGAGGACAATACACAATTTGCACTCACGAATATGTAAGGACGCAATACACATTGAAAATACTTACAAAGCGTAGCATTAGTTAAAACATGCACATATGGGCATGACTTGAGTACATAAGCTTTTAGTAAATTCTAGTTTTGAAATAATTTTGGAACAATTGAATCAAATCTCATTTCATAATCTTCACACATCATCTTATTTCATTGGCACCACTAACCACAAGTATAACTTTCATTCTTGGCATGGTGGCCACACCTTATATCATTAATACTCTTATTTCATTTTCAAGCATCTATAAAGATTATCAACAACAAGACATTTTCAATCAAGACCTTAAGCTCATTCAGAATAGTCATGTTTATAAGGAATAATCCGGAACATAAGAATTAGGAACTTGGGCCAACCATACTTGATGCTTACGGGAACATTATGGAATTCGATCCTAAGAGAGTTCTTTAGCCAATATACCTTGTTTGAGCTTTCCTTAAGTTACTATAATGCCCCCAACACTTATAGCAATAACAATCTATAGGAAGATAGTGAATATCGGATAATAATTAGAAAAAGGATGCACATGGTGTAACTCTCTTAGGAATTTTTTCAAACACCTAGTATGCAAAATAGACTATACAGCTCTACAATGGTAATCTCTTCCTCCCTCAACCAAATTCAACAAGAAACTACCTAAACTAGTTCATTAACCTCACGTACTACAAGCTATTGATACATGCACAACCTAATTCCAACTCCATAACCTAATTAAACCTATAACAGTTGAATGAAGGTTTTAGGACAAGGTCTTACCCAGGTAGATGATGGTCTAGTGAATGGCTTCTTGATTCTTGAAGGTTGGTGCAAGATTGGATGATTAAAACACTAGATATCCTCCTTCTCTTCTAAGAAGCTCTCACCTCTCTCTAAAATCATCAGATAATCGCCCCAAAAATAAGCCTCGAAGTCTATTTATTTAAATTGGATCAGTATTTAAAAATAAGGAAAATAGATCCTCCGAACTCAGGTCTGCGGTTGCAGAACTGACCGCAGAACAGGTATGCGGTCCACAAAATGGACAGTAAAATTGATGCCCAAAAATTGGATGTCTGTTCAGGTCTGTGATCGGTCTGCGGTCCGCAAACCACTATGTAGTCGCAGAACGGACCGCAGAATGACCCAACTAAATTCTTCAAGCCAAATCTGCAAAGAAAATGCGGACCGCGAAACTACTATGCGATCGCATAATGGACCGCAAAACAACTCTTATAATTCAACAACTCCCTGCTCAACTCTGCGATGCTTATGCGGCCTGCAGAATGGATTTGCCGCCGCGAATCTAACCACATAATTGGCCTTTCAGCAAAAATGTTCAACCAACACCTTGATGTATTCTTCAACCCAATAAGCCCATATCCTAAAACACGTACGCCTACCTCGACACCACAAAACCTTAAATTCCTTGGCAAATTTTTACGGGGCCTTAAAGACTTGTGCATCGCGTTCGAGATACTGGAGACACGAACACGGAGGGTCTTCTTTGGCAGTGACTTTTCAGCATCGCGATCGCTATGGGTTCCCTAATGCAGTGTTATAAAGTACTCTATTTCGAAGGTTTTGGTTATTTTATCACATTTTGAGTTATATAGCTCGGATTTAGGTGTCTTGGAGGGGATTTTCACCATTTGGATCGGTAAGTATTTTTGACTCGGATTTAATTATTTTACATGATTCCATCTTTGATCTTAGCATTTCAATTATAATCTAAAAGAGAAATTAATGTTTTTTTGTCAAAACTTTCTTAGAGGCTTGCTGACTAGTGTTATTGTTTGGTTGCATGTAATGGTCGGGTATGACGATGTTGGTGACAGTGCAGATCGTGTATAAAATGCCAATTTTTCTTTTTTAATCAGCTGCACACATGTTAATTATGGTGTTTATTACTTGGAGGCCTCAATGGCCCAGATCTTTATGATTGGAAGAGATATAAGAGCGTACGTCAGTTCGCACGAGCCTTCAGGATCGCCCAAACCCTAAACATCTATCGGCTAAGCCTCTCCCCAAGTACAATAAATCCAAACTACCCATACATTTCTCCTAGATGCCCTATAGCCTATCAAATATAAGTATGGACGTTACCATACTGATCCGCAAGACTCTACTAGATACTTGCTCATGACTCGTAGGACCTATGAACCTAGAGCTCTCATACTAACTTGTCACGACCCAAAATCCACCTAGTCATGATGGCACCTAACCCAACTTGCTAGGTAAGACAAACAACAGCAAACACAACTTCAAGGAAAATAATAAGAAATCAATAAGTGAAATAATTGAATTTCCAAACAATAACCCAAGGATTGGTAGTACAAGTCATGAACCACTAAGGCTTAGATTGCAAGCGGTGCATGAAAATAAATACAACATTTGTTTGGAATATACATAAACATATTACAAATCTAAATATACCAAGAACAAGTGGTAGTTATATCTGGAAGGCAGCTACATCTTCAATACCAGTTTCTGCCATCCAAAGCAACTCTGCTCCAAGATCTCTACACATGGTGCAGAAATGTAGGATGAGTACAACCGACCCCATGTACTCAGCAAGTAACTAACTAACCTCGGCGAGATAATAGAAGCAATAATTATAAATGATACTCGCTAATCACCTATACAGTTCATAGTTCCAACAAGTACATAACAATAATATGATCAAATCATGAATCACAAATAAAAACCTTGATGCACACTATAACTCAATGTACTCTACCCAGTCAAAAACCCAACATATAAGGATGATATACAAATAAATCAGGTAAACAACCACGGAAATTACAAGTAAAGATGAAATGCAATAACCAAATCAAATATTGGCCAGTCTTTCCTCCGAGATAAAAATAATCAAACCAAACCACTAATCAGCTCTCCTCAAATCACGTGTACACCATCAAGAAGGAACACGAGAGGGTGACCCTAGGGGGATGGATCCATATCCACATGCTGCATGGACAAGTCACGTGTTGCACGGACAACTCACATGATAATAATAACAACCCACATAGTGTGTTCGCGTGATCAATATCACAATCCGCCCAACGTGGTCACATGCGCAATATCACAATCCGCCCGGTGTTGTCACCGGCTTAATATCACAATTCGCCTGGTGTGGTCATAGGCTCAATCTCACAATCCGCCTGGCGTGGTCACAGGCTGAATATCAAAACCTGCATGGTGTGATCATGTGCTACTAGTTCAATCCATATCGCACAGAAAGCAAATATACAAGAATACATGTACATGATGAATGAACATCAAATTTCATACTCTTGAACGTGTATAAGTGACATGCTAAGGTGTATGCATGTGAAAAGTGTGCTATCATAGATCTCATAAGGCAAATACATCACGAAAGTAGCAATTATTAGGTTGAATTGGGATATTAACCTCTATGTAACAACAAACATGATTCAAATAGCTCACAACAGGGGTACAAATATAAGAAATATCATATCTTGAAGCTTAACAATCAGTCAAAGGCATATCATAGCCTAAACACTATGGCGAGCATGAAAAAACCCTGGTGCACGCACATGGACTCAACCCCACACATGTACAACACCTATAGCACGTAGCTATCACAAATAATCAGGCAACTAGTGCCTCAACCAAGTTTAGGTAAGATACTTGCATAAAACTAGCCAAAAACATACTCCGATCTTGCCTTCCCGTGCGAATTGACCTCCAAACGACTTGAAACTAGCCAAAATCTACTCAAAAACATCAAATAATGTCATAGGATTCAAATCAAAATGACAAACGTCGAACATTTAATCAAATACTCAAAGTCAACCAAAACAGTCAACTCGAGATTGCACTCTGAAACCCGACAAAACCTACAAATTCCGACAACCCATTCAAATACGAGTACAACAATACTAGTTTCATCCAAAACTGACTCCAAAGTGTTGTTCAAATCTCAAATATTAACTTTAGAAATGTTTTCACAAAAAATCCCCCAATTTCTCTTTTAGATTCATCAATCAAATCCCAAAATTAAAGCTAGATTCAAGAATAATAATCAATACCAATTCAATAACACTTACCCCAGTCCAAGTGGTAAAAATACCCCCCTTAATCGCCCAAATTCGAGCTCCCAAACTCAAAATATGATAAAATAACTCAATCCTCAAGTATAACATATTCTGCCCAACGCTTTTACATATACGAACCCAATCCAGCTTCTGCGATTCCGCACATACGAAAAAACCATCGCACATGCGGGAATCACTTAAGCCCCGATCAACCACATCTACGGACACACCTCAAATTTGCAGACTCGGAGATGAGAAAATACCTTCGCATCTGCGCACACACCTAGCCTCCGCTAACATTGCATATGCAGACCCCAATTGCATATGCGCTTCTGCTTCTACGGTTAATCTTTGCATTTCTGAACTCTGCTCCTAGGCCACCTCTTCCTCTTATGCGCACCAATTACCACCGATGCGCCATCGCATCTGCGCACCTTCCTTCGCAGGTGTGATTACACCGTCCTGCTGACCTTCAGCCAAACGCAACTAACTTCCAGGTGGTACAAAACCCACCGAGCCCCTCGGGACCCTAACCGAGCATAGCAATAAGTCCCAAAGAATAACATAGACCTACTCGAGGCCTCAAATCACACTAAACAACATCAAAACCATAAATCATCGATCAAGATCAATCTCTTAAATTCATAAATTTCACTTAAGCCTAACCAATTCAGAATCCAACAAAAATTCGCACACTATTCCCGAATGACAAAAGAAACATATTCTAACTCATAATCCGGAACTGATATCATCACAGTCGACTCCTAGTCAAACTTACGAACCTTCAAACTTTCAAACTGCCAACTTTCGCCAATTAGAGCGAAAACCTTCTAGAAATATCAAAATGCAAATTCAGGTATACGTCTAAGTCCAAAATCACCATCCCAACCTAGCAGATCCATCAAAACTCTGATCCGAGGTCAAATATATAAAAGTCAAACTTGGTCAAGTCTTCCAACTTAAGGCTTTCAAATTGAGAGTTATTCTTCCAAATCAATCCCGAACCACTCAAAAATTAAAACCGACTATACACACAAGTCATAATACCTCATATGAAGCTACTCAAGATGTCAAATCACCGAATGAAATGCAAATGCTCAAAATGACTGGTCGGGTCATTACACAAGGTAGCATGGGTGATCACCTGAATCCGAAGGGACGGAGACATATCTAAGTATGTATAGCGTAATTTCTCAATAATCAATATCATCAACATGCTCATATGTATCAATGTGATAAAGTGTCTCACAATACCACAATCACATTAACCCACACGAAATGTACCATCGAGCAATAACTCATCTCATATAATTGTATCCATAATGAGGTATCACGTCCTAATAAAGAATCATAATCCTAGACATTATCTTTAAATTGGGATTGAAATCCCACATAGTCAAAATGAAATAAATCATGTATCAAGAATAATATATAATCAAAAAAGTCATGAAGAATCCTAAAACTAACCCTAACATGGTATAATCCTTGGTTCGTCTGTATACGCTCGTCACCTCACATATGCACTACCCCCAACCAAGTAACACATAGCAAACAAGTCCATTTTAGGAGAATTTCCTCTTAACAAAGGTAGCCAAGAGACTTACCTCTTCACGTGACAGCTTTAACCTTCCACAACCGCTTTTCCTCCATTTGGCTCCTTTGAATGCTCCAAATCTAGCCATATAATACTCAATAAGGTCAAATAATGTTTTAGGAAGCAACCTCAAATCAAAAAGCTTCAATCTTTAATGGATTCTCAAAAAGTCAACCTTGGACCACATGGTCAAAACCCAAGTCCATAACCCACGAGTCCATATGTATGACGGTTAGCTTCTAAATTCGAGTCCAAATCGGCGTTCAACACCTCAAAATACACTTTATTAAGGTGTAGATAAAAACCCCAATTTTCACTTTAAAATTTCATGTTTTAGGTGTAGAAATCCATGAGGATCAAGTTATATGACCATAACCAAGTACAAATTACTTATTTTCAACATTGGGGTGAAATCCCGCTTCAAAATCTCCTCCTCTTGTTCTCCACAACTCAAAAATGGTGAAAAAGAGCTAAATCCCAAAATCTGGACATTAAATACCTCTACCACTGACTTACTCTTCTCAATCGCGACCATCTCACAATGGTGATGCACAAAAGTGCCTCTGCCTTTCTTCTGTACGATCACATGGACCCTTCCACGATCGCGATTCACCAAACTTCCAAGCTCAGTGATCGCGAACTATAGTCGCACGACCGTAAAGACAAACATCCTAATACCCTCACGCTGATCTACGTAATCACATCACCTCTCACACACTCATGATGCACTGCAGAATTCTACTCCGCGATCGCAACCCCTAGTACACATGATAGCAATGCGCTACGCACCAAAAAATCAGCAACCTCAACTTGGTCCAAAATGATCCGAAACTCACCTAAGCCTCTCGAGACTCCTTCCAATTAACATAACAAGTTCATATACCCTATTCAACCTTTTCCAATAGAAACTCTCTTAAGTTCATAAGCCTCTATACTTCTAATCAAGCATTTGAATCATACTTAATCACCTCGGATTGAAACCCAAATTAGCGTACAATTTCAATTCAACCATGTAGACCTATCCAGGACTAAAAATGCCAATCGAAGTCCATTAACATTAAAGTATTATCTTGGTCAAACTCATGAACTCTTAAGTTTTTCCAAATGCCAACTTTCACAAGTAGGATTAGAACCTTCTAGGAACATCCAAAATAAAATTCGAGCATACGTATAAGTCCAAAATCATCATATAAACTTATCAGAACCATCAACACCCAATCTAGAGTCCATTTACCCAAAAGTCAAACCCTGGTCAACTCTTTAAACTCTAAGCTTCAAGTTAGTAACTAAGTGTTCTAAATTACTCTCCAACCCTACGGGAACCAAACAATTCATCCTCACAAGTCATAACACATCAAATAAACCTACATGAAACATCAAATGGCAGAATATGATTCTAGAACTCAAAACGACCGATCGGATCGTTACATTCTCACCTCTTAAACAAATGTTTATCCTCGAACGGGTTTAGAAATGTACCTGAATTTCTGAAAAGATGTGGATATCCAATTCACATATCTTACTCATTCAACCAAGTCACCTCCTTACTTGGTTATCCTTTCCAAAGCACCTTTGCGGAAGCGATCTCCTTTGGACCAAACTTCCAAACCAATATATCCAATGTAGCTACCGACACTTCTTCATATGTCATATTCTCATTCGAATGAATTGTTGCTGAAGTTCAAAACCTATGACTTATCTTTGTTATACCTCTATAGCATAGAAACATGAACTATCAGATGAACTTCTGATAGGCTAGGAGGTAAAGGAAGTATGTAAGTAACCTCAGCAACTCTCTCCAACACCTCAAATGGGCCAATAAAGCTCGGACTCAACTTTCCCTTCTTCCCAAACCTCATCGTACCTTTCATGGGTGAAACCTTAAAATATACCTTCTCACCCTTCCTAAGTGCCACATCACAAACCTTCATGTTAGCATTAACTCTACTGCCTCCTCTGAGTTGTCCGAAGCCATTCCTGGACCAAATTCACCTTGTCCAAGGCATCACATTCCAAGTTTGTACCCAACAATCTAGTCTCACCAGGTTCAAACAAACCAATGGGAGAACGACATTGTTTCCCGTACAAAGCCCCATATGTAGCCATCTGAATGTAGGAATGATAACTTTTTTTGTAAGCAAACTTTGCCAAAGGTAAGAACTGATCCCAGTGACCTCTAAAGTTAATCACACAAGTTTGCAACATTTCCTCAATAATTTGAATAGTCTGCTTGGACAAACCATCTGGTCATGGGTGAAAATATATGCTAAGCTCCACTAGTGTACCCAACTCCTGCTGAAAACCTCTCTAAATGTGAGATGTGTACTGCCCTAAACCTGTGGGCGACGCCAATACTAGGGCTATATTCAAAGTAGTCTTGAGCTTTTGATAGCTCTTCTTACACTCATAATACCATCTAAAAGGAACACCCTTTTGAGCCAACTTGGTCAAAAGAGCTACAATGATGAAATCCCCTTTAAAATGATGATAGTAACCTGCCAAGAAAATCCCGATCTCGGCAATTTTAGTAGGTCTAGGCAAATTAAGAACCACCTTAATCTTCTTCGGATCAACTTTAATGTCATCACCAAACACTATGTGACCCAAGAATGCAACTGAAACCAAAACTCACACTTAGAAAACTTAGTATACAACTTCTTCTCCTTCAAGGTCCGAAGCACAATCCTCAAATTTTGCTCATGTTCCTCTCTACTACGAGAGTAAACCAAGATTTCATTAATGAATACAATCACAAAAGTGTCCAAATAAAGCTTAAACACCCTGTTCATCAAATCCATGAATGGCGCTGGAGCATTAGTCAAAGCAAATGACATCACCAAGAACTCATAATGACTATATTGAGTCTCAAAAGCCTTCTTAAGGATAAAAGAAGCCCTAATCATCAACTAATGATAACCCTATCTCAAATCTATCATAGAGGACACCATAGCACTTTGAAGCTGATCAAACAAATCATTAATACGAGGCAATGGATACTTGTTCTTGATAGTAACCCTTTTGAACTGCCTATAATCAATGCACATCGTCATAGTACCATTTTTTTCTTCGCAAATAATACCGGTGGACACGAAGGAGAAGCACTCGATCCAATTAATCCCTTATGAAGAATATATTGTCAACTCCAACTCATTCAACTCGGTTGGAGCCATGCGATATGATGGAATAGATATGGTTTGAGTACCCGACACCAAGTCAATATCAAAATTGACATCTTTATCAGGTGGCATACCCGGCTAATCCATAAGAAACACTTTCGAGAAATCTCTTACAACCAATACCAAATCCAAGGGAGGAACATCCTCACTAGCATCCCGAATAAAAGCCAAATATGCTAAACATCCCTTCGCAACTATAAGATGAGCCTCAAAAATTAAATCTTTCTACATGTAGAGTGACCAAGTGACCTCTCTATTTTAATCTTGGCAACCCTGGCGTAGGAAAAGTCAGAGTCTTTGCATGACCATCGAAGATAGCATCATAAATAACCAATCCATGCAAAGAGTTACCTCAAAATCCACCATGTCCAACAACAAAAGATCAACCATAGTATCTCACTCATTGATAGTAACCACAAAGAACCGATAAAGACCATCCACCATTATTGAATCTCCAATAGATCTAGACACATAAACAAAAATATCCAAAGAATCATGAGTCATACCCCAAATACAATGCAAAGTAAAATGACACATATAAATAAGTAGAATTTGGATAAAAGAATATTAAAAAATCTCTAAGATAGACTAAAACTATACATGTGATGACTACATCGTAGGCAACCGCCTCAGGACTACTAGCAAAAGTATAGCAGCAAGATCGACATCCACCTACTTGCCTCCACCTCTAGGGCGACCTCTACCTGCGTGACCACCACATCTTGCTAGATGCTTAGGTGGTGTAGCAACCAGGGTAAGATTATAGCCTTAGTACCCTGATGCACTACACCTTTATAAAATCTAAGGCAATACTTCCTGACATGCCCTAAAGCACTACACTTAAAACAACCTCTAGTTGGAATAGAATGTTAGGGCTGAGTATGCCCTAGATAACCCAAACAACAACCAAAAGAATCCTAAATAGAAAGAGTGCGGAATGAACTTTGCTGGAAGTGCACTGGATAATGAATGAACTGGAATACCACGAATGGGCTGAGGTGGTGAATAAGCTACCCTTCTAGAAGGACCTCTACCACAGTAGCCCTTGCCCTTACGTGAGGCACTACTGAATCTATCAACACTGTGAGGTCTCTAAGCCTCAAACTTCTCTCATCCCTAACCTCAGAAGCACTCAATCCTACGCAATATCTTAATAGCCTATTGGAATGTGGTCCCTGTCTTTACCTCTTTGTCCATAGAAATCTTAATACCATAGTTAACCCTTTTGATGAACCTCCTTACCTTCTCAGCCTCGGTGGGAATCAAAATTGTTGCATGACATAATAGTTCAGCAAATCTCGACTACTTCTTTGTGACTGAAATGCGTTCCAGTTGTAGGTGCTCAAGATGGCCACGCAACTCATCGCTCCTGGTGAGTGGAACATACTTCTCTAAGAAAAGATGGGAGAATCGAGTTTATGTGGGAATAAGTGATCTTGCTAGTCTACTCAAAAGTCAGCCACCACCTCTTGGTTGTCCCTCTTAATTAGAAAATAGTGAAGTTAACTTCATTGGCTTGGAAGTTGGACTCTACCAAGCCCAAGTAGGGAAATATCCCATGAAATCTATCTAACAAATACTAGGCATCCTATGATGAACCACCCATATAGTGTGGAGGATACAACTTCTGGAACCTATTCATCCTCTTATGCTCTTGAACTGACATAGGAGGTATGACCTCGAGTCATGCTGCAATGATTGGCTGAGCTGCACTAGGTGGTAGAACTCTTGGAATCGAAATCCATGAACCATCTGCTCTAGAGTATGTGTGGCTGGATTGTAAGCTCCTCCCCTGGCCTAAGAAGTAGTTGATACTACGGGAAGTATATCCGCTTGAGACATACTCTCAATGAATCCAATTATACGAACCAAAGCATCCTGAAGAATGGGGTCGCAGTGAAACCCTCGGAACCTAAGCTGGTCACACTGGAACAACGTAATCTGGAACCTGGTCCACCTCTGAAGCTGCAAACGGCTCATTATTTTAGCACCGAGCATGAGTGGCTGCAGGTGATGCTGCACATGACCTGGTCTGGGCTCTAGCCCTGCCTCTAGTTTGGCCTCTACCTCTGGTAGCCGCTACAGCCTGGAGCTCAGGCTCCTGATCAGCTGCAGCTAATGCATGTGTACTCACTATCTATGAGAGAATAGAAATGTAAAGATTAAAACTTTAGGATGAAGCAAAGTCGTATGATAGAGAAAGAAAGAAAGTGAAGTTTTCTAATTTTCCCCTAGCCTCTCGAAGATAATTATAGAAGTCTCTATACCGAACCTCAAGACTTTATTAGACATGTTCATGACTCGTGAGACCTATGTAACCAAGGCTCTGATACCAAGCTGTCACGGCTCAAAATAGACCAATGTTCGTGATGGCACTTAAAATGCCGGCTAGGAGAACCAACAATCTCAAACATTAAACAAAACCATTGGCATAGATATAATAAGTCTAAATAGGTTTAGTAATATCATAGATAAGGCTAAATTAGATAGCCAACTACAAACAACACAACATCCTCGGATATAGTGCCACTAAGTACATGTGTTTCTAAGAGTAGGAAAATACAAAGGTTTAGAGTAAATTTATAACATTGCCTGAATGGACAGAACAACAATAAATGCAACTTGAACAGCCTGTGAATAGATATACAACACTACCTCGAGTCTCTAAAATAAACAGATAAAATCTCCTTCAACTCTACTAAGGCCAATACCTGAATCTGCACAAGAAGTGTAGAATCGTACGATGAGTACAACCGATCCAATGTACTAAGTATCAAGTCTAACCTCGAAGAAGTACTGGAGAGGCTCTGACCAATGAGATACTTACTTCCATAATCGGATAATCAATGAGTGAATATAAAGAGAAGGAACAACTCTGAAATAGTGAATACTAGTAATATGAATCACATCCAAGGAAGATCATAAACATGCTTCTCATAGATAATTATCATGCATAATTCTTACACAGAATCTACATAAGATAAATGATATACGTGAAATATCATGATTAAAACTCAACATTTCCTTAGTGTTAGTATCAATCCACTATCACTCAGCAAACCCTGTATGCCTTGCACGAGTGTCCCTCACAATAACACATACTCTGCACTGTACGGGTGACTAGTATAAATGCCTCTCATGATCATAATTCGTGTGCCTAACACCCTCAGGGCCCAAAGTAACATGAGTGATCGCTTGACTCCAGAGGGACATATCTATATCAAAGTGTTGGTAGCATAATTGCTCAATAATAAGTATCATCAATCTGCTCATATGTCTCAATGTGAAAAAGTTTCTCACAGTACCATAATCACATCAACCGGCATGGAATGTACCGTCGTACCATACTCAGTTTAGAATTGTATCCATGTGCAAAGATGTATGCATATGCATGTGAGATAATATATGTATGATGCACATGGACATAAGAAATAAGTATACGGATGTATGTGCTCATGAGAGTAATACACGACTACGACTAAATCAAATAGCAAGTCATTATGTCCTAATAAGAAATCATAAGCCTAGACATAATCTCTAGAATGAATAAGAAAGCCCACATAGTCATAAAATAAAATAAAATATGTATCAAGAAGAGTACATAATCAAACAAAACATAAAGAAGCCTAATACTACCCCAAAAATGGTATAATTGTCCATGTATATGCGCTCATCACCGCGCATATACACAACCCCCAACTCAAGTAACACATATCCATAAGGTCCATTTTAGGTGAATTCCCTCTTTAAAATGGTACAAGAGACTTACCTCTTCCTGGGACCGCTTCAACCTTCTGCAACCGCTTTTCCTCTATTTGAAACCTTCTAATTCCCCCAATCTAGCCAATTAATACTTAATAAGGTCAAGTAATCCTTTAGGAAGCAATCTCAAATCAAAAAGCTTCAATATTTAATGAATACTCAAAAAGTCAACAAAGGTCAACCCAGGCCCACATGGGCAAAACTCGAATCCAGGGGTAAATCCCTTTGAACCATAACCCTACGAGTCCATATACGTGATTAGTGTCAAAATCTGAGTCCAAATTGGTGTTCAAAATCTCAAAATATACTCTCTTAAGTTGTAGACAAAATCCTCTAATTTAACATTAAAATTCAATGTTTTAAGTGTAGAAATTCATGGTAAATCAAGATATAAGATCAAAACTCTTCAAAATCTCCTTCTCTTGTATCATGACCCAAACCGCAGGGCCGCGACGGACACTCGGTGCCTTACTTAATAGAGTACCAACGTAACATATCTTTCATATCATAAAATCATGGGCAAGGGGGCCAGAAGAGCCGTCATGAGATAACCAGAATAAAACATAATGGAATACTAGACATAGGATGACCCAACATGATATAGAAATTTATAAATGTGACATATGGGCCCATAAGGCTGACATGATCATTTGTACACTCAAACATAGGCCGACAAGGCCATACAAGTATCCATATACATCACATACGTGCACAAGCCTCTGAGAGTACATAAACGTCACAAGGTCATAAGAGGGCCCCGCCATACCAATCAATACATGTCCAAATCATACTGACCAAATAGGCAACTCCGGAGCAAGTGGAGTGCACCAACACCTTCCGCTGAGCTAATAGCCTACTAGGAGGACTGTCAACCTATCTATCAGGACCTGCGAGCATGAAACATAGCGTCCCTACGAAAAAGGGAGTTAGTACAAATAAAGTACCGAGAATGTAAGGTATGAAAGCAGTATATAAAAGACATGAAAGAAACATGGAGTAAAGAACTCAACCTGTAAGTCTGACTAATTCCGTGAATCATGAAACATTTATAATGTCATGAATATGCATATAAATGTCATATCATGCATAGGTATATGCGTACATAACGTCATCAAGCCTCTGAGGGCATCCCATCATATAATCTCAGGCTTTGTGGGCGATTTCATCAACGTACACCAGCCGATCATGTGGTGGTACGTATATAACGTCGTAACCTTTCCCCGTACTCCAAGTACATATAATATACGCGTATATAACACCATTCGGTCATGGGTCAATGTACATGTATAAATGAATACAATGCATAATGAAGTAAGTCAATAAGATCTCTCAGAATATCATAAGATCAATATGCCTTCGGTTTATATCAGGAAATAAATTTTATCAACTTACATATTTTTTGTGACTTATGAACAGACGATATAATAATAGGACATATAGGGAATCAATAACATAGGCAGCCCTACTACTTTTAAGAATAGAGTCATTTGTGAAAGTTTTGCGTTTGCTCGTTTCGTTTGTATCATATGGATCTTGCTAAAAGGAAAGAAGGGACAGCCTTGACATACCTTTTAAAAATCTGTCCAATAACAGTGCTAAACTCAGGTCACTACACCTTAATCTACAACAACGATTGTGAAGCTATTGTCAAGTTATGAATGACTCTCTCATTTATATAGACAAAGTAACTTAATCTGTAACAAAAACAACGGGCAGCATTTCCCCTGATTTTACTGCTCCCTTAAACTTACTATAGGCGAGACAACAACACAATACAATCAGCTACTCGAAAATAACCTAACTACAATTCGGGACCTTTAATAAAACAAAAACCCCAAATATACCATAACACACCCAATAAACAAGTTATCAAGTAGCCTGAATCTGTAGCGACGAGTGATCAGACCACTACCCTACCATATGTGGTGTTTCTCCATGCCCTTTATCTTTCCAACCTCCATAAATTACCAGCACAAGTACCCGGGATGTTAATCTTGTTTGAAACACTTGTAGAGAGATTAAGGATAGGTTTATGGGGGTTCTCTGTTCGTTTTCTATGAAAAACAAAGAGAAAGATGACTTAAAATCTATATATATCAACTTTTAAAAAGTCAAAGAGGTTCTAGTTGGGAACCTTAGCATTGGCCCTTCTTAGACGTTCATATATTTTTATCTAGCTGTCGTATGAATGAACGATTACGAGTGTTGGAAACTTCATTCCAAGACCTTCAATTTGGTATATAATATTTCCCAAAAAGACCTCTTATAACACACGAAATGTATTGCTCAAAAAGCTTCATTACGAGGCAAATCCTTAGTCGGTTTTTTTGCAACTTAAATCTGATTTTCCCTAACATTATATATAGTCATATTATGACTTTACATTTATTTAAAACATGATTAACAAGGCTCATATTCATTATACATCACCTTGGGAAGCACAGGGTGTAAAAATTGCAAGTATATTGGGAGAAAATCGCAGCTATATTTGACCTAATTTTCAGCATATTTATGAATGTAACTTGTGATGAGCTTTGCCAACTTGTGTTCCACAACTCGCTTGAATTCAAACGTAACACATGACTATCATACGAATAAAATAACTCATGAAATAACCTCCTTATCATGTTAAGAACCCTAGCCTCACCCCAAAGTGCATGTTACGACATTCCAAACTTATTGACTTTCGTCGAAACTTATTTTCTTCAGTCTGTTTAGCTTCTATGTATTTCAACCCTCTTAGCACTTGTTATCCATGATCTTAAAGATTTATAACATTCAAAGTAACATGATTAACTTACCTTATGTACTTTAAAAAATGATCTCATTTATGAGCTTACATCAATTGTCTTACGACGTACTCTTACGTACGAAAACATGGGGTGTAACATCATTACCCCCTTTTGGAACATTCGTCCTCAAATGTTGACTGATGTGCTTATCAGTCTCATAACCTATAGCTCTTCCGAATACTTTAATATTGTCCTTTACATCTAGGTAATTGTTTTGTGAATAAATTCAAAGGCTAGAGCATTCCCCCTTTTAGGCCTCTTTCTCACACCATGACCTGTGATCGGAATTCTTCCAATCTCATAACTGTTGCTGCCTTCTGTCATTCAGCCTGTATGATTATGTCATTGTATGTGCGCCTATGCGACTCTTCTCTCCTTTTTCCTCTAGCTTTTAGTCAATCTCCAAGCCTTACTTTGTGAATATATATAAAACTATGAGAAGGTGTCACTCTCGGCATCTATAGGTTTACTGAAGTTCTTTGCTCGGTACTTTTTCAAACTTACAACTATTGATATATCTTGTTTCATAGCCCCGATTATTTATGCTTATGGCTTTACTACATCTAGGTAGGTTATACTATACCATGACACTTACTTCAGTTTGTTATTATTGAGGTTTGCTACCCAACTTTAGGTTACTCTCTCGTGCTTATCCTATATGTATAAATCTATGTCCTTTAATGCTTCCTCATCACTGTTCATCTTAAGAATGACAACCTAATCTCATCTCATAATTTGTAACTTTTAGCCAACTTCTATTGATTCACCTTCATGTTGATCTATAATCTACGACTAATAACTTGAAACCTCTTGCATAATATATTATCGTTAGGGCTCACGTGGCATCGGGAAACATTTGAAGTGATTTTCCTGATCCACCTAGTACCGATACTATACTCCAATAATTATATTTCATTGCGTCCCAATGTGATTCATCTTATGGGGGTATTCTAATCCCGTGCAATTCATGGAATCAATTTTATTAAAATCATTACTCAATTAAAGTCCTAAATGTCATCCTCTTATCTATCACCATTACACCCTTATTCTACTATCAGGGAAGCATTTCATCTTTTTAGGTCACTATGCTTAGGTTGAAGCCTTCTTTCTTATTTTCTCAGCTAGTCTTTAGTTGTAGCACTTATGGGAGACCCTCTGACTCTTGTAAAGCCGCGAGTTTATTACATCATATACCTGACGGAATTTTTGATGTTCTTACTCGCCTATAATTATCTTTAGTTAATTGCAATTAAGTTGAGAAAGAAGTACTCGGAATAAATCGGCAAGAAACGGGACAAATGGTCTCCTTTTAAGAAAACTTAAGTCACAAAAGTCAACCGTGGATTGACTTATGAGTTAAAAAGTTCGGATGTGAATTCCGACGACTCGATTGGCTTCGGGATAGGATTTATGACTTAGAAGAGTGATCGGAATAAGTTTTGGAAACCCCGAACAAAACTAGGCTTGAATCGATGAAGTTCGAATTTCCGGTTGATAGGTAAAATTTTGATCCGAAAGTCGGAATGAAATTTCGAAAGTTGCTGTAGCTTCGTTATGTAATTTAAGACTTGCGTGCAAAATTTCAGACCATTCGGACATGGTTTGGTCAGGTTCGGACCAAAGGATCGATTTAAGAATCCTTGGAGTCCGTAGGCTTGTATCAAATGCGAATTGATAATACGATGGTGATTTTAGCGTTCCAATGGTTGGAACAAATTTAAATGAGATTATAGAACATGTGTTCATGTTCAGATAAAGTCCCGGGGGTCTCGGATGAATTTTGAATAGTCGACGGGACTTAATTCGTCGCTTTATAAAGCGTTAACTTCATACCTTCAGGTATAATTAATATAAAAATTAGTAAACGAGCTCCAAATTCAATTTTGTCTGAGGCATTAGCTCCGTATTGAAATTATGGAGCCATAGCAAAAAGAATCGTCCAAATCGGACTCCGTATGAAAAAGTTAGACTTATTTTCGTAAAATGAGAAAGAGATCAGTTGAGGGGTAAGGTTCGCAACCCAAAAAGCGATTCGCATTGTTGAATAAGCGAATCGCGAAACCCCTCAACCCATCGCGAAGTGAAGCAGAAGCTTCAGGTGGGAATCGCGACCAAAACGCGGTTCGCATAATCGAAAAGCGAACCGCGAAAATGACAAGAAGCAGTCGCGAACACGGGCAGAACATGAGGGGCTATTTCGCGGTGAGTTCGCGATTCGCGAACTTGAAAAAGCGAATCGCGAAATGCACCTGGGCATCGCGAAATGGAACAGAAACATGAAGGCCTAGTTCGCGACGAAAAAGCGATTCGCTTTTCAAGAAAAGCGAACCGCGAATTTGGCACTGGCGTCGCGAAATGGGGCAGAAGCCTGGGCAACCCTTTTGTTCGATTCGCGATGGGAAAAGCGGCTCGCATATGTGAAATGTGAACCGCGAATTTGCACATGGGCGTCGCGAAGTCGACTTTTGCTGAGTACTTTTGCCCGACTTTTTAACCCACTATAAAGAGGACCTAGGGTCCATTTATGCACTTCTGAAATTCACAGCTCAATACCCACGAGAGATAATGATTACAAACACAAAGAACCACTACAAATCAACCCCAAACTCACATGCAAAGAAGATTACATGATTAATCTTGCAAAGAAAGGGGTTGCACTACCTTAGACACATTTGGGGCTTTTGAAGAAGAAGATTAAAGTAAGATTTGGAATAAATAGAGAGGGAGTCTCAAGAGAAACATCGTGTAAGTGTTCTCTACTCTAAATCTCTCTTAAAATAATNATTGGGGATTAAGGTCAATCCGGTGTCGGAATTTGACGAATTTGATATGCATGGACTCGTATTGTAATGGGTAATTATATTTTATGAATTCCGAATGATTTCGAGAAATGGGCCCCACTATTGACCTTGAGTCCAATTTCGGGAATTTACCCGTAAATTTTGTGAATTTAAATGGAAATTGGTTTCCATTGTGGGTATTGAACATAATGAATTGTTTATGAATAGATTTGGAGCCTTTGGACGCAAGGTGTCAAGGCAAAGGTTTGTCGAAACCTTGAATTCCTGTTGCCAAGCGAGGTAAGTGTCCGTTCTAGCCTTGGCTGGAGGAATTAGGAACTATGTGCTACGTGCTAAATTGTTTCTCGTTGAGAACATTGTATAGGTATGGTGACGGGTACCTATACTTTGGTGTCAAACATGACCGTGGGTCGTATATTGATACTTGTTGCATATTAATACTATGATTGTTGAAAGATATTTATGATATTGTCAAGATGCAAAGATAATTATGTTCGTAATTGCCAGATGATATCCGTGGTAATATTGTGATATAAGTGAGGGGCGGGTGGCACGCCTGCCACAGGATATGATGAAATGAGGGCGGATGATACGCCTAGTACATGAGTTGAACATTGTGAATGTTCCTATTGATTATTGTTATGGATATGAACACCTCTTTCATTATAATTTGGATTGGTAAATGAACTAATTGAATAAGTAATTGCTAAAAGATAATTAAAGGTTCCGTGTCTAAGTCATTGGGTAGTGTCCGAGGGGTCCATAAGAGTCCAAAAGAGTCCGGTGTCGTAACAATAGTAATGTGTCTAGGTTTAATGGAAATATAGACGGGTTGGGGGGAAGGTTAATCGATAAACATAAGTAGTAGTAAATTGTTAATATTGATTTAGTGAAACATGAGTTGAGTATGGTTGATGTGATGCATTATTCCATTGGTTGGAAATTGTTTGTGGTTGCTGTGACACGCATAGGTGGAGAGACCGTAGCTGGTGCCACGCATGTCACGAGATAGTGTATACATGGAGAGACCGTAGCTGGTGCCACGTCTGTGATGAAATGTTGTATATGGGGGAGCGGGTGGCACGCCTGCCACGAGATATTGTATACGTGGAGAGGCCGTTGCTGGTGCCACGTCTGTATATGGGGGAGCGGGTGGCATGCCTGCCACGAGATATTGGACACGTGGAGAGACCGTTGCTGGTGCCACGCTTGTCACAGGATGGATTGTATTTCATATTGTTGTGTTGAATGCCAAATGGCAATGATCCTCTTTGAAAGTTGTTGATCTGTTGATTTCATCGATTTGATATTGCAATCTTTATATATCTTCTCTGTTTATTTTGCTGATGTACATTCGTTTTCGTAGTTGTATGTATATATATATGTATGTTATGTTTAACAGGATTATCTGGAGTCCGGTCTAGCCTCGTCACTACCTCGCCGAGGTTAGGCCAGGCACTTACCAGCACATGGGGTCGGTTGTGCTGATACTACACTCTGCACTCTTTTGTGCAGATACCGGCAACGCAGGTGTCGGACAGTAAAAAGACTTCCAGCTTTTGTGTGACTTCCCAGGCGACCCAAGGTAGCACTGCAGACGTTCGCAGATCTTGGCGTCCTCTGTCTATTTTTTTTACTGTTGTTCCATGTAGTTCGGAAACAGTATTTTTGTTATTTCTTTCAAGACTATTGTATGTAGTACTCTTAGACAGTCTGTGAAAACTGTGATACCAGTTCTTGGGTAGTTTGTGTAAAAGAAGGACAATATATAAAGCATTTCCGCATTTTGTTAAATTATGTTGTGTATGCATGAATGGATTGATTCTGATTGAAAATGTAGTAAATAGAGTAAGTTATTGGCTGGCCTAGCTTTCATTAGTAGGCGCCATCACGACTCCCGAGGGTGGGAGATTTGGGGTCGTGACAGAGTTGGTATCAGAGCTCTAGGTTACTAGGTTTCACAGTTCACATACAACCTCGGTAGAGTCTGAGGGATCGGTACGGAGACGTCTGTATTTATCCCCCAGAGGCTATAGAGTTAGGAAAAGATTCATGTTTGTTCTTTCGTATCGTGCGATTCTGTTTCTTAATGTTAATTGAATTTCTATTCTGTTCCTCGCAGATGGCGAGAACACGCGCTTCCTCTTCTACTGCTCGACAGCCCGAGTCCCCAGCAACAGCTCCTACACGGGGCAGAGGGCGAGGGCGAGGCTGTGCTAGGGGTCGAGGCAGGGGCAGGACTCAGCCTCCTGCAGCGGCACCAATGTCAGAACCTCGGATTGATCCTGAAGAAGAGGTTCCAGCCCCAGCAGCTTCGGTGGGCCCAGTTCAGGTCCCAGAGGGATTTATTCCTACCCTGGTACTTCAGGATGCTTTGGTCCGACTGGTTGGCCTCATGGAGAATGTTACTCGAGAAGGTTTATTTCCTACAGCCCCAGCCACTCCCCAAGCTGGAGCAGGAGCTCAAACTCCTACTACTCTTGCTCCGGAGCAGGTAGCTCCCCAGGCTCAGGTTCCGGGAGTTCAGCCAGCTGTGGCAGTTCAGCCGGGAATGGTAGCTCAGTCCGGCAATGGAGCTGCTATGACCGCCGATGCCTTGTGGAGATTGGATAGGTTCGCTAAACTATTCACTACCACCTTTAGCGGCACTTCTACAGAGGACCCTCAGGATTTCCTCTACAGTTGCCACGAGGTCCTCCGGAATATGGGTATTGTTGAAACTAATGGGGTGGACTTTGCGGCATTTCGTCTGTCCGAATCCGCCAAGACTTGGTGGAGGGATCATTGTTTGACTAGACCAGTCGGTCTATCATCCTTAACTTGGGAGCAGTTTACAGAGTTGTTCCTGGAAAAGTTTCTCCCTGTCACTCAGAGAGAGGCTTATCGGAGACAGTTCGAGCGCCTTCAACAGGGGTCCATGACAGTTACTCAGTATGAGTCCAGATTCATTGACTTGGCTCGACATGCTCTCATCATACTTCCTATAGAGAGGGAGAGGGTGAGAAGATTTATTGACGGTCTCATTCAGCCAATTCGCCTTCAGATGGCTAGGGAGACTGGTAGTGAGATCACCTTCCAGGAAGCGGTCAATGTTGCCCGCAGAGTCGAGATGGTTCTGTCACATGGGAGTGGTCATGGGTCGGATAAGAGACCCCGTCATTTCGGCAGATTCATGGGTGCTTCATCTGGAAATAGAGATTCATATGGTAGAGGCCATCCCCCTCGGCCTTTCCATTCTGCTCTCCAGGTTTCTCACGGTGCTTCAAGTCACCGCGGTACTCAGATGCAGTACCCTAATCAGCAACCCATCAATGCATCACCGCTTCACAGTTTCCAGGGTCAGCGATCGAGGGCTTGCTCTATTTGTGGTGACACAAGGCACATTGCTAAATATTGTCGACGTGTCTTGGGTAACTCTCCACATCAGGATTTCCGTGCTACGACTCAGGCACCTAATGTTCCACAGCCCGCTCAGCTAGCTGGTGGTGGAGGTAGAGGTACTAGAGCCGGAGGTAGAGGTACTAGAGGTGGAACCCAGGCCAACAGAGGTGGGGGTCAGCCAGTAGCAGGCCGCCCCAGAGATGTGGCTCAGGGTGGTGGGGTTCAGCCCCGATGTTATGCTTTTCCAGCCCGACCTGAGGCAGAGGCTTCAGATGCTGTGATTACAGGTATAGTACTTGCGGCAACAAGGCTTCGGCCTTATTTGATCCAGGGTCTACATACTCATATGTCTCATGTTATTTCGCATCTTGTCTGACTGTGCCTAGTGACTCGTTGAGTATTCCTGTGTATGTGTCCACACCTGTGAGTGATTCTATTGTGGTGGATCGAGTCCATCGTTCCTGTGTGGTGGTGATTGAGGGTCTTGAGACCCGTGTGAATTTATTACTTCTGGATATGATTGATTTTGATATTATATTAGGAATGGATTGGTTGTCACCTTACCACGCCATCCTGGATTGCCATACCAAGACTGTGACCTTAGCTTTACCGGGTATGCATCGCTTGGAGTGGAAAGGAACTCCTAATTATTCCACCCGTAGTATTATCTCTTATGTGAAAGCTCGACGCATGGTCGAGAAGGGATGTTTGGCCTATTTGGCTCATGTCCGTGATTCTAGTGCCGAGGTCCTTTCTATTGAGTCAGTGCCTGTGGTCCGCAAGTTTCCCGAGGTTTTTCCCTCTGATCTGCCGGGAATGCCCCCTGACAGGGATATTGATTTCTGCATTGATGTGGCTCCGGGCACACAACCCATTTCTATTCCGCCATATCGCATGGCCCCGCCAGAATTAAAAGAGTTGAAAGAGCAGTTGCAAGAATTGCTCGAGAAGGGTTTCATTAGACCCAGTGTTTCGCCTTGGGGCGCACCCGTGTTGTTTGTTAAAAAGAAGGACGGGTCAATGAGAATGTGTATCGATTACCGGCAGTTGAACAAGGTTACAATAAAAAACAAGTACCTATTGCCGAGGATCGATGATTTATTTGACCAGCTACAGGGTGCCAGAGTATTTTCAAAAATTGATTTGAGGTCTGGTTACCATCAGCTAAAGATTAGGGCTTCTGATGTCCCTAAAATAGCCTTCCGTACTCGATATGGGCACTATGAATTCTTGGTTATGTCCTTCGGATTGACAAATGCCCCAGCAGCTTTTATGGACCTGATGAACCGAGTGTTCATGCCGTACCTGGATTCGTTCGTGATAGTTTTCATCGACGACATCCTGGTATATTCTCCCAGCCAGGAAGAGCACGCTCAACATCTCAGAGTAGTTCTTCAGACTTTGAGAGATAATAATCTGTATGCTAAATTTTCAAAATGTGAGTTCTGGCTGAGTTCAGTTGCATTCTTGGGTCATATTGTGTCAGCAGAAGGTATATAGGTTGATCCGAAAAAGATTGAGGCAGTCAAGAATTGGCCTAGGCCGGCATCAGTCACAGAGATTCGAGTTTCTTGGGACTGGCAGGCTATTATCGTCGGTTCGTAGAGGGGTTTTCGTCAATTGCAGCCCCGATGACCAAATTAACTCAAAAGAGTGTTCAGTTTCAGTGGTCGGACGAGTGTGAAGCGAGCTTCCAGAAGCTCAAGATAGCTCTGACGACGGCACCATTGTTAGTTTTGCCCACAGGCTCAGGACCCTATACGGTCTATTGTGATGCTTCTCGCATTGGGCTTGGTGCAGTATTAATGCAAGAGGGCAAGGTTATTGCCTATGCTTCAAGGCAATTGAAGATTCATGAGAAAAATTATCCGGTGCATGACTTAGAATTGGCAGCCATAATTCATGCCTTGAAAATTTGGAGGCATTACTTATATGGCATGTCGTGTAAAGTATTCATGGATCATAAGAGTCTTCAATATCTGTTCAAACAAAAGGAGCTAAACTTGAGGCAGAGAAGGTGGTTAGAATTGTTGAAGGACTATGATGTCACTCTCTTATACCACCCGGGAAAGGCCAATGTGGTGGCCGATGCTTTGAGTAGGAAGTCTGCTAGTATGGGCAGTCTTGCTTATATTCCAGTAGGTGAAAGACAACTTGCCATGGATGTTCAAGCCTTGGCCAATAGGCTTGTGAGGCTAGATGTCTCAGAATCTGACCGAGTGTTGGCTTGTGTGATTTCTCAATCTTCCTTATACGATCGCATCAGGGAGCGTCAGTATGACGATCCCCATTTGCTTGTCCTCAAGGACAGAGTCCAGCATAATGATGCTAAAGATGTGACCGTCGGCGACGATGGAGTGTTAAGAATGCAGGGTCGAATTTGTGTACCCAATGTGGATGGTCTCTGAGAGTTAATTCTGAAGGAGGCCCATAGCTCGCGGTATTCTATTCATCCAGGTGTCGCAAAGATGTACCAGGATTTGAAACAACATTACTGGTGGAGAAGGATGAAGAAAGATATTGTGGGATTTGTGTCCCGGTGTCTCAACTGTCAGCAAGTGAAATATGAAC
>MCJB01033637.1:70717-85746 GCA_002018475.1 Nicotiana obtusifolia | reverse complement strand
ATTGCATATTTGGTTTTGTGGTTGTTCTGTTTACTTCACATATTTCTGTGGAAGGTAAAATGTGTTATTGTTCCGTGGTGGATTGTGTAACGATTTAAATGTTTCTTATCTTCAGTTCTTATTTACTTTTATTACTCACTGAGTTGGAAGTACTCACTTTACTCCCTGCACCTTGTGTGCAGATTCAGGCGTTAGCGGTCCCACTCAGAGGTACTGAATACTACTACTGGACCGGAGCTTCAGAGATTACGAGGTAGCTGCTGGCGTCCGCAGCCTCGTAACTCTTTTCTTTTGTTGATTTTGCTTCCCTCAAATCTTTGTACTTAAGATATTGTAATAGTTATATTATCATTAGGCCTTCTCTAGTGGCTCATGACTTAGTGACACCCCGATCTGAGGGCTGTAGTCGGGATGGTACTCTATATATGTATTCCGACTGATTTTGTTGTTTATGTATTCTTGTTTTAAATTACGTGGCTTAACTGTTTGAGAACAGTTGGATGGGATTGGCTTGCCTTGTCCTCACGAGAGGCGCCATCACGACCGGGTTGGGATTTTGGGTCGTGCCAAGGGCAAAGCATGGAGAAGGTCCTTCTAGGACCAAATAGATTAGGAGAAAATGTTCTTTAATTCCTTCTAGTTAGATTTCATTCGATTTTGATGTAATAAGGCTTCATGCCATTTAGTGATTTCATATTATTATTTTGATTTAGTAAAGATTTGTTTGATTTATTTTCGCACTAATGGAATGAGGCAACGTTGGCATAAAATTTCTCCAAGTCTATTTACCTCTTAGGCATACCTCGGGCAAAGTTAGGTCCCCAATTAGGACGCGTATTATTGCATGACCTTACGTGTTACTTGCTTAAATATTGCAAACACACTTTCATTTCGTCTTATTGACTTGGTTACCTTTTATTTTTCTTTCTTTTGATTATTCCCATTGCCAAAGGTTGGTTCGTGCATTTTGGCATCGTCGGCATACCACACCAGATCCAGAGGTCCTCCACCTGATCCTGCACCTAGCGACCCCAAAAGCAAAAGCAAAGGCAAAGGAAAGATGGAAGATTTGAGTGGTAATCGAAAGGACAATGCTACTATAGCAGAGAATGTCAAAACTTCAGACGGAAGAAGTACGCCAGGACAAAATGAGTTGGTTCTACGATTGGAGCAGAAAATCTTGGAGCTACAAGGCGAGCTTGAGTGGGTCTGAAATCTTGCAAACCTCTCCCTTACCTTGAATGTTCCCGACATCAACCATCAGAAAACCACCACCCAAAATCAAACCCCACCCCAGAACACAAACCCAAAATCACCACCCTTAGCTCCGCAAAACCCTCCCGCAACACATCAATACCTCAACCCTACATCCCCTCAAAATATTAACCCTCCGCCACTACAAACCCTTCAGCAACACCATCATCACACGACCCAGTACCTGCAAACAACTACCTATCATACCCCTCAGAACGTGCCACAACCTACCCCGGATCCACCTTAGACCTAAATCAATGATCACCCATATACTCAAGTTTCGGGAACACACAAAGGCAACCCGATATACGTGGAGACCCTACCACACACAGCACAACAAATACTATACATATCCGAACCAACCGAGAAGGACCTGGTTATCCGGAATATGGCTGAAGAGTTAAAGAAGTTGACAGGAAGAGTCCAGAGTGTTGAAGGTAGAAAAGGTATTGAAGGTTTCAATTATGAAGATCTGTGTATCCAGCCATACGTGGAACTATCGGAGGGTTACAAACTTGCTAAGCTTGAGATGTTTGATGGCACCGGTAATCCTAAGGTGCATTTAAGGACCTATTGTGATAAGCTCGTTAAAGTGGGCAAGAACGAAGAGATCTACATAAAGTTGTTCATGCGAAGTCTCACCGGGGATGCCTTATCCTGGTACATTAGTCAGAATCCAAAGAAGTGGGCTAACTAGGTAAGTATGACATCTGACTTCATGGATAGATTCAGGTTCAACACAAAAAATGCGTCATACGTTTTCTATATCCAGAACCTCAAGAAGAAGCCAACAGAGGCTTTCCGTGAGCATGCTACTCGCTGGAGATCAGAGGCAGCCAAGGTGAGGCCACTACTAGAAGAGTAACAAACGAATAAATTCTTTGTCATAGGTCAGGATCCACAGTACTATGAAAGGCTGATGGTTATAGAGAATCAAAAGTTCTCCGACATCATCAAGTTGGGAGAAAGGATAGAAGAGGGCATCAAGACTGGTATGGTTACTAACGTTGAGGCACTGCAAGCTACCAATAAAGCCTTACAGTCTGGGGGCATTTTTAAGAAGAAGGAAGTGAGTGTCGTGATAGTAGCCCAGGGCCCTAAGTCTCCCCTTACCTATCAGACACATCCACTAATACCAACCCTCACCTCCAAAATACCATTACCCCGCCACCACCTACCACTTCTATAATACCAAGCCATCATACTACCATTCAACTCCTCCCTCCCATCAAAACTACCCAAAACCTCGACCAAACTTCGACCGTAGAACTCACCAGACAATACACCCCTATCACCGAACCCATAGACCAACTATATGAGAGACTGAAGGTTGCTGGTTATGTCACCCCCATTCCTGCAACTACTATTGAAAACCCTTCTCAGTGGGTCAACCCCAACAATACTTGTGCCTACCATTCAGGAACGAAGGGACATACTATCAAAGAATGCCGCATGTCAAAAGATAAAATCCAGATACTGCTTGACATCAAGGATATATAGGTGAAGGAGTCCGCAATGAATGTCCATAATAACCCTCTTCCTGATCATAGGGGTGAGGGAGTGAATGTGATAGAAATTGATGAAGAATGGGACCGGGAAGGATCCATCGGGCTTATCCGAGAGGGAGACGCTCCCAAGACATCTTCGGTCACCCTCTCGCCGATTGTGGTGCAAACCAAGGCATCGTTCGAGATCGAGGTAGCTACACCATTCACTATGATGGTAGCCCCATCACCGTCCTACAAATCTGATGTTGTTCCATGGGATTATGTAGCAGAAGCAAGGAGAAAAGGAAAAGCAAAGATGGAAGAGACGGGTGATGCACAAGGGATGACTAGAATTGGCAAGGTTTACACGCCAGAAAATCTTGGAAGAACAAGTAGAGAAACTGCACCAAAACCACCTGTTTTGGAGACAGGTGCTGATGATCTTTGGAAGAAGGTACATGCAAAGGAGTACTGTGTTGTTGATCACCTAAACAAGACTCCCGTCCAAATATCCATCTTGTCAATGTTACAAAATTCAGACGCACACAAGAATGCCTTGATGAAGGTGTTAAGTGAAGCTCACATACCTACAGGTATCACTAGTGGAGAGATGGCAAACATGGTAGGACAGGTACAGTAGAGTCACAAGATCACTTTCCATGAAGATGAGCTGCCGCCAGAAGGATTAAGTCATAACAAAGAACTGTACATCACTGTGCAATATGAAGACAAGTTCATTGCTAGGGTTTTGATCAATGGAGGTTTAAGTCCGAACATATGCCTGCTGACTATTCTGAAAAGATTGGGTATAGGTCTGCATGAGATACAGATGGGAAGCATGAACTAAAAGCGTTTGACGGGTCTCAGAGAGCTACTATTAGAGAGATCAACCTGAATCTAAAGATGGGCCCAACGTGGTTCGATGTTTAATTCTAGGTGCTAGACATATCCGCTACCTATAACCTATTGTTGGGACGACCATGGATACACACAACTGGGGCAGTTGCTTCTACTCTGCACCAGGCCGTCAAGTTCGAGTGGAATCATCAGGAGGTGATTATCCACGGGGATAGAAGTAACCCTATCTACACCAACCAGACTGTGCCAGTCATTGAGAATAGAAGGAAGTTGGGAGGTTAGGATACAAACTAGGCAAGGGTCTTGGTCTTAAGCTTCAAGGAATCACAGAATCGATACGAGCACAGTATCATGGCACGACCTTTGGTCTCAGATATGAATACACCATGTAGGAATATAATGATTAGATGCCACTGTGTCGTGACTTCTACTATCCACTGGAACAATCCATACCAACGTTGCACCAGATGTTTCGCCTGACTGATGTGATTTTGGGCTCTGAGGTGGACGAGGTCTTGGGTAGCATGAGGAACCTATTTTTGGACGAGGAAGTTATGGACTGCTGTGCAATCTTGGAAGAGGAGGAGAAAAACCTTACCATTCAAACAGTGGGAGATGGAGCTGTTCTCAGTACTGCGGCACCATCCCGGGCTCGCCGAGCACCTAGGTAGCCTTGGCAAAACTAGCATGATTTCTTTAAAAATTGTTTTTGGCATTTAAGACATTTCAGTGTTTTGTTTTGAAATAATTACTCGAGGAATCGAGTCGTACTTGTTTGACAATTTTAAGTTTTATTTAATGCAACATTGATTTTTGTTTATTTATATCATTATCTTTCTACTTTCTTTTTCAGCATAATTATTACTTGTCCTGTTGAATCTACGACTGTGACATGTAATAAGACAACGCAACATGAGGAGAGTGATTCAGAAGATTGGGAAAATGATGTAATACCTGAGGAAATTGTCAAAGAAGTAGAGAATTCTGAGAACAAACAAAAGTCCAATCTGGAAGAGAAACTGAGGCAGTTAACTTAGGGGATTATGAAACAGTCAAAGAAACTCGCGTTAGCACTCATCTTTCACCATCAGAGAAGGAAGAGTACATCAGATTTTTAAGGGAATATGAGGATATTTTTTCATGGTCCTATGACGACATAACAGGATTGGGCACATCCATAGTGGCTCACAAGCTACCTACCAACCCTATGTGTCCGTGATAAGGCAAAAGCTCAGAAAATTCAAGCCAGATATGAGTTTGAAGATAAAATAGGAGGTTACCAAGCAAATCAAAGCCAAGGTCCTTTGGGTGGTTGAGTACCCAACCTGGCTAGCCAACATTGTGCCAGTACCAAAAAGGGATGGGAAAGTCAGGGTGTGCGTTGACTATCGATATCTAAACCGAGTGAGTCTCACGGATGATTTCCCACTACCCAATATACACATATTGATCGATAATTGTGCCAAGAAATGAACTCCAATCCTTCGTGGATTGCTTCGCAGGATACCACCAAATCTGGATGGATGAAGAAGATGCAGAAAAGACATCCTTCATCACACCATGGGGAATATACTGCTTCCAGATGATGTCGTTTGTTTTGAAGAATTCCAGGGCAACCTACATGAAGGCCATAACTACTCTCTTCCACGATATGATACACAAGGAAATAGAGGTGTACGTGGATGATGTCATCATCAAGTATAAGAGGAGTTCGGATCGCATAGAAGACCTGAGAAAGTTTTTTGACTGACTACGAAAGTACAATCTGAAGTTGAATCCTGCAAAATGTGCTTTCGGAGTCCCTGCCGGGAAATTTCTAGGTTTCATCGTCAGTCGTTGCGGCATTGAGCTGAACCCATCAAAGATCAAAGCTATTCGAGACATGCCGCCACCAAAGAATAAGAAGGATGTAATGAGTTTTCTGAGATACCTCAATTATAGCAGCTACTTTATAGCACAGTCGACAGTAATATGTGAGCCAATCTTCAAAATGCTGACGAAAGGTGCTGCGATGAGTTGGACTGAAGAGTGTCAAAAGGCTTTAGATAAAATCAAGGAGTACCTATCCAAGCCGCTCATATTAGTCCCACTAGAGCCTAGTAGACCTTTACTATTGTACTTATCCGTGTTGGATGGAGCCTTTGGTTGCGTCTTGGGGCAACATAACGAGATCGGAAGGAAGGAGCAAGCAATATACTATCTAAGTAAGAATTTCACACCTTACGAAGCTCGGTAATCTTTGTTGGAATATACATGTTGTGCCTTGATATGGATAGCACAGAAATTGAGACATTACTTCTGCGCTTACACTACATACCTGATATTAAGGATGGATTCGTTAAAATACATCTTCTAGAAGCCTATGCCTATAGGAAAGCTAGAAAAATGGTAAATACTACTGAGTGAGTTTGACATCATCTGTGTGACTCAAAAGGCAGTGAAAGGGTAAGCATTGACCGATCACTTGGCAGAGAACCCCCTGGACGGAGAATATGAACCATTGTAGACGTATATCCCCGATGAGTAAGTGTCGTTTATAGCAGAAGACATTGTCAAAACATATATAATGGTTGGAGGATGTTTTTTGATGGAGCCAAAAATTTCAAAGGAGTGGGCATCAGAACTATTTCGGTATCAGAAACCGATTAAAATTATCCGGCATCCGCCAAGCTCAGGTTCCCAAACAATATGGCAGAATCGAGGCCTGTATCTTAGGACTCAGATTGGCCATCGACATGAATATTCAGGAATTGCTAGTAATCGGAGATTCAGATTTGCTAGTACATCATGTACTCGGAGAATGGGCAGCTAAAAACACAACGATCTTGCCGTACCTACACTGTGTACAAGACTTGATCAAAAGGTTCATAAAGATAGAGTTCAAACACGTTCCTAGAATCTTAAATGAGTTTGTAGACGTGCTGGCTACCTTGTCTTCCATGATACAACATCCATACAAGAATTATATTGATCTCATCCCAATAAAAATCCCTAATCAGCCATTTTACTGTGCTCATGTTGAAGAACAGTTCGAGGGGAATCCGTGGTTTCAAAATATCAAGGAGTATTTGGAAAAGGAGAATACCCAGAAATGATACGCACACTCAGAAGCGCACGCTTCGGAGATTGGCCAACCACTACTTTCATAGCTGAGGAATTCTGTATAGAAGGACTCCCGACTTGGGTCTGCTACGATCTGTCGATTCCAAGGAGGCATCTAGGTTGCTCGAAGAAATACATGCCGGAACCTGCCGACCTCACATGAATGGTTTGTTCTAGTGAAAACATATTAAGGGCAGGGTATTTTTGGATGAATATGGAGACAAACAGCATCCAATATGTACAAAAGTGCCACCAATGCTAGGTACATGCTGATATGATATGGTTACCACCCAATGAGCTCAATTCAATAGGTTCACCATGGCCTTTCTCCGCTTGGGGCATGGATGTCATCAGACCGATTGAAACCGCCGCTTCCAATGGACATAGATTCATCTTGGTAGCCATAGATTACTTCACAAAATGGGTCGAAGCCACTTCCTACAAAGCTGTGGCAATTAAGAAGGTCGCAATGTATCAAAGCATGTCACAGCCTCTAATTCGACCAAATTATTTACTTTTTGGCATTATCTTTTAAAACAGTTGCATTATTTACAAATATTTTACTGTAAATGCAGATTTTCGAAAACCTCATTTCTGTAATAACCGGATGTTACCCAGGGTGACTTGAACAAGGCGTGAAGACAGGAGCAAAGGCGAAATGAGGCATCGAAAGCATGAACCGATCTTCTCCCAAACTTATAATTTTTCTTTCGATGCAGGCATAACGGACATAAAATTGATGAGCATGTCCGCAAATTTATACAACAAGACCACTATCTTCACATTGACAGAAGTCACCAAGCCCAAATGCATCAAACTAAGAATCACTTATCTTCCTCATATTTAATCATCGTTTCCTTCGCATAAGGCTAAGCACTACCCTCATTACATGCATAGGGCTAGGAACTGCCCTCATCATTGCATAGGACTAAGCATTGACCTCATTTCTCTACATGAGACTAAGCGCTGTCTATATTATATTACACGAGGCTAAGAACTGCCTCTATTACATTGCATAAGTCTAGACACTGTCTTTCTTTACATGAGACTAAGCTCTGTCTCCACTACATTGCATGAGGCTAAGCACTGTCTCCATCATTGCATGAGGCTAAGCAATGCCTCCATTATTGTACAAGCTAAACGCTGCCTTTCTTTGCATGAGACTAAGCACTGTCTCCACTACATAGCATGAGGCTAAGCACTGCCTCTATTAGTGCTATAAGCTAAACGTGCCTTTCTTTGCATGAGACTAAGCACTATTTCCACTACATTGCATGAGGCTAAGCACTGCCTCTATTATTGTATAAGGCTAAATGATGCCTTTCTCCGTATGAGACTAAGCATTGTCTCCATTACATTGCATGAGGCTAAGCATTGCCTCCATTACATTGTATAAGGCTAAACGATGTCTTTCCCTGCATGAGGCTAAGCGCTGCCTCCATTACATTGCATAAGGCTAAACGCTTCCTTTTTTGCATAGGGCTAAGCACTACCCTTATTTCATACAAGGCTAAGTGTTGCCTTTTCTCTTTCCGCATACAACTAAGCGTCACCTGCTCCATCTGTCAAGCAATCAATATCGCTGCATCATTGCATTTTCATGGGATGAAACATCGCCACGTTGTCCAATGGCATCATAGCCTGAGGGCATCATCTTCATAGCCCGAAGACATCATGCCATGGACTGAGGATCTCTCAGAACTGCATATCATTATTCAAAGACGTCATAGTCTAGAGGCACCATCCTCATGGCCCGAGGAAACCATTTCATGGCCTGCGCATCCCTTATCATATGCTTCAGGGCCCAGGACGTCATGGTCTAACGACATCATCCTCATCATCCGAAAGACAACTCTCTTGGTCCAAAGGGAATTTGCATCATGTTTAAATTTCTGCATACATATATTCGTGTGCATCATGTTTTCAGTTTTGCAGGTAACTCGGGAGGTAACTGTTTTACAACACATGAGCATTCTCACTCCGGTATCCATTCACAATGTTCACATCCTTTGATTGTCTCAAATATAACCGATGATCGGCAATTGATTACTTTTTATTCCGTAGCCGCTCAATCATTTGTCTTGTACATCCATAACGTTCAAATTTTCATTAATAGCTCCACCTGAAATTATCCGTTACTTATGACACTATCCTATCCAGAGAAGACCCTTCTTCGAAACGTACTACCCGTTTTATAATAACTCCATCGGCTCCGTTCACCGTTTGATCGAAAAAATTACACACAACCCGATTCCCGTAACACCAGAGATATGTAAGAAACTCAAGCACCAAGGTTCGATCCCCATTTGTTTTTCAAAATACTTCATTCGGACAAAATTGGTCATTATTTTCTTTATCCGACAACTCTTTCATCATTCCCGGGTAAAGAGGGGTAGTTGTTGATACCCAATTTTGCTCCTATATTTTATAAATATTTCATATACTTTCAAAATATTATTTTACACCATTACCCAATTAATAGGGGTCATATAAAGTATTTATATAATTTTTGAAGCTTGAAAATTGATTTTCTTGCATTTAAATTATTCAAATATTTATTAATTATCCCTTCAAATTATTTTTTGGTGACTTAATCATCCAAATTTACTATTTGTACCCACATGCATTTTATAATATTTGTCCCATTTTTACATAATTACATTTGTATTTTTACGTATTATCTACATTAGTCGCAATGCATTTATTATGTTAGTTAAGCCAAAATAGCATTCTATATTTTTATAATGATGAGTTATTATTTTAAGTATTTTATATCACAAATAATATTTTTATTATTTATTAGACTTTTAATAATTTTGTTTTAATTCATTTCAGATATTTTTAAAGGCTGGCCCAGGTCAAGCTATTTTTTAGACCAAATCAGCAGCCCAAAACCCCCACACATTAGACCAATAGCTCCCAGCCAACCCAAATGACCCCCGTTTAAACGACCCGGTCACGACCCGTTTAAACGACCCGCCCCATCTCCCTTTTAATCTTGGCCGTTGATCTCAGATGATCAATGACCCATAGACCATCCCTCCCTTTTAATTAACCAAACCCCCCCTAAACCCTACTATTTCTCCTAAACCGCCACCCCCAAATGCTCCTCTCTCTCCTCTGTAAAACCCTGGTAGCCGCGTAACTTATCCTCTCCAACTCAGACCTCAACATGGAATCATTCCATGATTCCCTTTCTATTTATGCTTTGTCTCATTTTTTCTTACACGATTTTGGTATTACTTAGTACTTACCTATTTTTTGCAAGTACGAGGCTCCGAATCAAGCTCATTTGTTTAGATCTAGACAATATATCATTTGTATACGTTCGTGCCAAGCTATATGGGCCCGATTTTCCAAGATCTTCATTTCATGTATATACGACCTTCCAAGGATTATATCATAGCCCATGTCGCCATCTACCACTTCAAATAGGGTGGTCTTTATTACACCTTCAGCATGTGTGGGCAGCAAAATTTCTCCTCCGGTTGTCACACTTGCTAGGTTGAAGCCAACTAGAAGCTTTGTTGCCGGAATGATGTTCCCGGTTAACTTCGCTTGCTCCAAGATTCTCCATTGAATGATCCTGGATCAACCAAAACACGCTTAATTTTGAAATCTAAAACATTGAGAGAAATTACCAAAGCATCATTATGTGGTAGAAGAGTCCATCAGCATCCTCCTCTGTGAAGGTGATGTCGTCTTCTGAGACTTCTCGAATCCTCTTGCCATGAGTCATTGATATCTTCGTCTTTTTTGCTGCTGAAAATGTCATCTTATTGACTTCGTCTCCTCTAAAGATCATGTTGATTGGTGCAGTCGCTCAAAAATTCCCTGAGGTGACCATTCTTCAACAACGTCGCCACTTCTTCATGAAAATGTCGGTAGTCCCTAGTCCTATGGCCCTGAGTCCCATGAAATTCGCACCATAGGTTAGGATCTCTTTGTCTAGTATCCGATTGGATCGGTTTCTAGAACCCAGCATCTTCAATATTTCTCATTGCTGACACCAATTCCACCAGGCTGATATTAAAATTATAATTGAACAACTGGGGATACGCCGAATCTCGGGACCCTGGTACCTCTTTTTCCTGCAACGATCTGCTACTTCGGCCACGATCCGTCCTTCTATCGGAACTGAACCTATTCGATGATTGGAATCCGTTATTACCACGCCCATCGGCCCTCTAGTAAAGCTGAAAATGACTTCTAGAGGGTCTCTGATTGGTATCAAAAGCGTTTTTCAACTTATCCTGATTCTGATCATGATTTTGATGGTAGGCTATAACCTCGTGTTTTTGTCGCTTATTGCACTCGAATTTACTGCACTTTATTTGTGTTTGAGCTTTAATTGGTAGTGTTTTGCACTTATTGCATATTTTATGCCTTGTAGGAGTGATTTTGAGCTATGTAGATGTTATAGAAAAAATTCGAGTGATTTGGAGCTTTGAAGTCTAAGTAAAAGCTCAAGGGATAAAGCCAGGATCGTGTTCAGAGGTGGAGAACCACGTCTGGATATCAAAAAGTCAAGAAAAATTCGTACTCTGAGAAAACGTCACAACTGCGGCGCATGGCCCGCCTCGCTTGTGTAAAATCCTGCCTTCTGTCAGAAATCAACTCTTATGGATTTCCCCACAACCGCCCCGCCTGGTGCGTCGCCCCATGCGGCGTGCCTGTGCAATTTTCACAGAGTTATTATCCCAGTTCATGCAGGAAAAGGTGTTTTCGTCTGGGACCGACCCTACTTAGTATAAGTACTTGTAAAAATGTTATTTTATGGACTTTTGACACATCCTACACTCGAGGAAGCCAAGGAGGAGGTGGAGAAGCAAAAGCTCAAGGATTTCATCATTCAATCCTCACTCAAGACAAGAGTTTGGATTGTTTTATGTTTTCCTTTAACTTAAACATTGTTATGATGAAATCCATGGAGTAGTTCTCTTTAGGGTTTGATGGATTTGGTGTATTGATATTTGTTTGTGGATAATTAACTCTAGTTTTTATATATTGAATCATTTTGGGATGTTTTAACAGTTGCATCTATATTCACTTGTTCGTGTAATCGAGAGAGACATAACTTGTGATATTATTGCATTATATTTTGTTGGTTGAAGTCATTAATTCTTCTTAGTAATCGGAATAGGCTAATTGAATTGTTGATTAAACTTATTTAGAAGGATAATCGAGAGAGGTTCTCCTAAAGACCAATCCACTATGAATTCCTGCATATCTTCACGTGCTTAAAATTGGTTCATCTTGTGAGGTTGAGACTTAATCGAGAGAGGAGTTTCTACTAATCAATTGAACTAATAATCAAGTGAATTTGAGAGACTCACTTGAACATTAGAAGTGAATTATCTAGAGTTAAATCCCAAACATTTGTCTCACACCTATCCTATCAACCCTATCTTCTCCCAATTGATAACTTCATTTGCTCAATACTTGTGTTGATTGTCATTAGTTGATAGTTAAGACTCTTAGTTAATTTTAGATTAATTCAGATAAATCTCCATGGTTTATCATCCTGGATAGCAATATAGATACAAACTACAATAATATTGATTAACTCCAATCCCTGTGGATACGATATTATAATTTACTATATTCGACTAGCGAGCATATTTTAGTGTGTGTTTTGCGCTCGTCAGATTTCTTCCTTTGGAAGACACCGAGGAACCAAGTTGATCATCTTCTATTCTAATCTTTGACTCGTAATGATTGTGAACATCTTCCCATGTGTTTGCTTGAAATTCGAGCAAGCTTTCCTTCAAGTGTCGCGAGGCATTGGAGCTCAATGGGTTGAGACCCTTTGTAAATCCTCCGCTGCCCACTTGTCCAGAACTGCTGGTAACATCATCCTTTCTTTCTGGAACTGGATCACAACTCTCGCAACAGCTCGGATTCTCCTTGCGAAATTCTAAATATATCCGCCTTTCTGGCCTGGACCTTTCTTGCTCCAGCATGAGCTTTGATGAACAAATATGCAAGCACTTCAAAAGAATCAATAGAATGTTCGGGTAGGAGGAAATACCAAGTTAAGGCATCCTTTTTAAGGATTTCCCCAAACTTCTTCAACAAAATTGATTTTATCTCATGTTGGGACAAGTCATTTCCCTTTACTGTCCTAGTGTAGGACATGATGTGCTCTGGGGGATCCGAAGTCCCATCATATTTTGGTATATCTGGCATCTTAAACATCTTTGGGATCAACTCTGGTGCCATACTTGGCTTAAAAGGCAACGGCGTATACTTCTTTAAATCTGGTCCCTTTAACACCGGTGGCGCACCCGGGATCTAATCCATTTGAACATGAAATTCCTTTGCATTCTCATCCATTCGTTCATTCATCTCTCTCATGAATCACATGAACTCGGTTTTGGAAAGGTCATTTAAATTGTTGTTCCCAAATCTGCTATAGGTACCTCCGGTCTCGTTGAAACTGACCTCCTCCCTTGGAATGTCGTTCTCGATTCTTTGAACCGTTTGATTTACAGGAACGCTGGGAGGAACCAGAGCCCTTTCATTAGCATTATTAGAAGCACTTAATAACGCCTACTTTAATTCTGTCATCACTCGATCTTGCCTTGAGAGGTGATTCATAATCACCCTTTGATGTTCTCTCAAGATTCTAACTGTTTCAAAACGTGTTCCTCCACTAAATTTATCAGGAGTTGGGCCCCGCATATGACGAGTATACTAACCATCGCAAAACGGGGTTATTTTATTCCCTTCATTGCAGGTCTCGCTAATTGAATCATCACGATGGAATACTTCTTCCCGTTCATTGTGTGCTCCGACGTTGTAAACATTGTTGACATCATTGGATGCCATACCTGACCTTTCTTTTTCTAAGGAAGGAATCAAAAATTGTTAGTAACAGATAAATGGGTCAAAGCAATTACACAATTGTCTATGCCCCACAGTGGGCGCCAAACTGTTTACCCCTAAAAAGATACAGTTAAATTTATAGCGTGATTTATAGAAAAGAAAATCGATTTGACCAGAAAATAATAAATAAATAAATAAGAACAGAAATAAGATTAAATGAAATTAAAAAAGATTATAATCCTGATTACAGACTTAGCCTTTCTGATGACAAAAGTGACAACAACTTTCAATAACTAAGACTGAGCGTAATATGAAAGTAGATTATAGCTTTTTGTGTGCAGAGTATTTCGTGTCTAAAATGGATGCTAATCCTCCTATATATAGCTCTATTCATGGAGACAAGATCCTCAAATCAAGCTCCTCTTGAATGAGAAAAAAATCGTCCTTGATGGATGCATAACAGTTGGCTATAAATACATATATTCTATATAACGGCTACCCATTGAATGCTATCAAATGAAAATGCTTTGAATCTTTGTTACAAGCTACTATGTCTTACGGATTCATCTAGCACCGATTGCATGCTTATGTTCGGTGCCAGATGTTTGCTGACTCACGTCCTACCTATCTTTAGTTTCACGTGTCATTCTGTCATTCGCCCAGCTGTCACTAACCAATTTTACCCCCATACACTTTTTTTTTGAGTTCTTAGTTGTTCATGGTGGCATTAGGATTTCATGTTATCACTTTCGGTTGTGTTTTTTTGTGGTTATGATATGTCGTCCCTTTGTCTAATGTAATGCATGTTGATACCCAATTTTTTTCTATTTATAAAATATTTCATATGTTTTCAAAATATCATTTTGCACCATTACCCAATTTATAGGGGTCTTATAAGTATTTTTATAATTCTTAAAGCTTTGAAATTGATTTTCCTGCATTTAAATTATCAAATATTTACTAATTATCCCTTCAAATTATTTTTTGGGTCTTAATCATCCAAATTTAGTATTTGTACCCACATGCATTTTGATAATATTTTGTCCCATTTTTACATAATTACATTTGCATTTTTACCTATTATTTACATTAATTGCAATAATAGCCTATATTCTATAAATAATTGCATTTATTATACTAGTTATGCCAAAATAACATTCTATATTTCTATAATGTTGAGTTATTATTTTTAAGTATTTTATTTCATGAATAATATTTTTTATTATTTAGCAGCCTTCTAATAATTTTTTTTGATTAATTTCGAATATTTTAAAAGGCTGGCCTAGGTCAGGCTATTTTTTAAACCAAATCAGCGGCCCAAAACCCACCACACCTTAGTCCAATAGCTCCCAGCCAAACCAAATGACCCTCTTTAAAACGACCCAGTCGCGACCCATTTAAATGACCAGCCCCACCTCCCTCTTAATCTTGGCCATTGATCTCAGATGATCAACGGCCCATAAACCATCCCTCCCTTTTAATTAACCAACCCCCCCCCCC
>MCJB01033637.1:21528-70583 GCA_002018475.1 Nicotiana obtusifolia | reverse complement strand
CCTCCCAAACCCTACCATTTCTCCTAAACCGCCACCCCCAAATGTTCCTCTTCTCTCCTTTGTAAAACCCTAGCAGCCGCCTACCTTATCCTCTCCAACTCTGACCTCAATATGGAATTATTCCATGATTCCCTTTTCGTTTATGCTCTGTATCGTTGTTTCTTATACGATTTTGGTATTACTTAGTACTTGCCTATTTTTGGCAAGTACTAGGCTTCAAATCAAGGGTATCAAGCTTCATTTGTTTAGATCTAGACGATATTTCGTCTGTATACGTCTGTGGCCAGGCAATATGGGTCCGATTTACCAAGATATTCGGCTAATCTTTGATTCCGGTCAAATTAGGGTTCGCCTGACTTTTCTCCTAATTCGATTCTAAATTGATTTTGCATGCTATTCTTTCCTTTATTATGTTTTTGACGACCCGGCCAGTTGTCTCGTGGGTTACCACTCCGTTTTTCCTATTTTCTGTCTCATTCTATTTCGTTATCCGTGTTTTAGGTAATCAAGTTGAGTAGTCTGCGTTTGGGGTGAGTTTTGGGTGGTTAAACGGATTAAACCATCGTTGGAAAAATAAAAGTTGCAGAAAAACCAGGTGAGAATGCGGACCACATAACTCAAATGCGGACCGCATATCTCACAGTGGGGTCGCAAAAACAAGCAGAAACCTGGGCAAGATTCGCGACCAAAATGAGGTCGGAATGCGAACTGCAAACCTGAAATGCGAACCGCATATTTGACAGTGGAGATCGCATACTGAGACAGAAATTTGGACAAAAATCTACGTCAGGAATGCGACGAGAATGCGATCGCAAAACATGAAATGCGAACCGCAAACCTCGCTTTGAGCTGATTTCGCGGTGAAGTTAGAATTCTGGCAATTTTCGATCGATAGGTGAGATTTTGATCTGAGGGTCGGAATGGAATTCCGAGAGTCGCTATAGCTTCATATGGTGATTTCGGACTTAGGCGTATGTTCGGATTTGAAATTGGATGTCCGTAGGACAATTCAACGCATTTTGGCGAATGTTGGAAAATAAAAGATTTTTGTAAGGTTTGACCGAGGATTTGACTTTTGATATCGGGGTAGGAATCCATTTCTAAAAATCTTCATAGGTCCGTTATGTTATTTATGACTTGTGTGCAAAATTTGAGGTCAATCGGATTCGATTTGATAGGTTTCGGCATCGAATGTAGAAGTTGGAATTTGTTAAGTTTCATTAGGCTTGAATTGGGGTATGATTCATGTATTTAGCGTTGTTTGATGCGATTTGAGGCCTCGACTAAGTCCATATGATGTTTTAAGATTTGTTGATATATTTGGTTGAAGTCCCGAGGGCCTCGAATGGATTTTGGATGGTTGATGGAGTTTAACTTGGGCATTTCAAGAATGTGTCAATATCGTCTCTTCTAGAATAAGTGGTATCATATTATGCAAATGGACTCCAAATTCAATTTTAATTGAAGTTTTAGATCCGTATCGAAATTTCGGAGTCATAGCAAAAAGAATCGTCCAATTCGGACATCGTATGATAAAGTTATGCTTATTTTTATGTCAAGGAAAACAAAATCAGCATAAACGTTAGAAATGCTACTCCTAATGTCAAAAATGCGAACAGCATTTTGGTTTTGCTGCGCAAAATGCGAACAGCAAAGTGAAACAGATTGTTGGGCCGAAAGCAATGTCAAAAATGCAACCCGAAGTGCGGACAGCATTCTGGTTATCCGAACAGCATTTTGAACACCTGAATTGTTCCGATTTTTGACCCCTTTTTAAGTAGAAACCAATGCCCCTTTGCCCTACAAGAACCCATTTTCGTCACTCACGAACAGAAACACCTCCAAACACCATAGAATCACCATAAATCAACCTCAAAACTATATCCAAAGGAGATTTTCATGGACAAATTCTTAAAGGAAGAGTTTTGGTCATCTTAAACATACTTGGGGCCATAGAACTCGGATTGAAGCGAATCTTGAAGCAAATATTGGGGGATTTTCAAGTGGAATCTCGGGGTAAGTGTTCCTAACTAAATTTTTGAGGAATTACCTTAGTTTATCACTGTTTTTAGCAATTAATTGGTGATTTAAGTTGGAAAAATTGTGGAAAACCCTTAAGTTTAGATTTGAGGGTTGGAGGTCGATCCGATGTTGGAATTCGACAAATTTTATATGGTTGAACTCGTGAGGAGATAAGGAACCCGTTGAGGTGAAAATTACTGAATTTCGAGAAGTGGGCCCGGGGCTCGGATTTTGCTAATTTCCGAATTTCTTAGTAATTTTGATTGTTTTCGCTTGGGCCTTATTCCCTCAACATATGGTGACGTATTTGTTCTGAATTTGGATAGATTCGACGCACGTGAAGGCCAATTCTAAGGGAAAAGGCGTCGCGGGCTAAGGATTTAGCCGATTTGAGGTGAGTAATGCTTGTAAATGATGTCCTGAGGGTTTGAAACCCCGGATTTTCACGTCGTAGTGCTATACTGTGTCGTTTACTACGGGGGATTGTGACTTGGTCCATCCCGATTGATGATTTTACTACGTGATTGATTGAAACTTATTGATATCATCATATTTGGGCATCTCGCCGGTTATGTGAACCCTTCAGGGGTATTATTTGGCATCTCGCCGGTTATGTGAACCCTTCAGGGGTATTATTTGGCATCTCGCTAGTTATGTGAATCCTTTAGGGATATTTGTTACTAAATTGATTCATTTCATAAACTCAATTTTGGAAATTCAATGACTTTGCATATGACATGTTGGATCGGGTGACACGCCGTCACAAGATATTGCGCTACTGAACCCCCCACAGTGAGCACCGGGCACCCAAGGAACGGGTGGCACGCCGCCACGAAAGCCATGATGTGCATTGCATTTTGTTGTGTTGGTGTTGTTTTCATTACTTCATGTTATTTGCTTAGAATATTTACATGTATTTACTGCTTCATTGTGGATTGCTCTAAGCCTTATGTGTTTTCTTACTTTCAGTCATTATTTATATGTATTATTCACTGAGTTGGAAGTACTCACAATACTCCCTGCACCATGTGTGCAGATTCAGGCGTTAACGGTTCCGCTCCGAGGCATTGACTACTACTGCCAGGGCGGTGATTCGGAGGTTACGAGATAGCTGTTGGCGTCCGCAGCCCCGTATCTCTTTTATCATGTTATTTCCACTTTCATCTAACAATTGTGCCAAGACATTGTAATAGTAATTTTGTTATTAGGATTTCATTAGTTGCTCATGACTTTGTGACACCCCGGTTCGGGCTGTAGTCAGGATGGTTCTCTATATTTTTCCGCTAATTTCTGTTATTAAACCGTACTTATATTAATTTGCGTTGTTTAACTGTTTAAATCGAGGTTTAGTTGGATTGGCTGGCCTTGTCTTCATGAGAGGCGCCATCACGACCGGTTGGGATTTTGGGTCGTGACAACTTGGTATCAGAGCCTAGGTTACATAGGTCTCACGAGTCATGAGCGGGTTTAGTAGAGTCTCGAGGATCGGTACGGAGACGTCTGTACTTATCTTCGAGAGGCTGCAGAACCTTTTTAGGAAAATTTCCATATTCTTAAAATTCTTGTCGTGTAAACTTTTGGGTTCGGGCACTAAAACTTCTGCTATCCTGTTCCCTCATAGATGGTGAGGCCGCGGACTACCGGACGAGGTGGACTACCACCAGTACCACCCACTGAGGCCACCAGAGGCCGTGGACGCGGTCGTAGTCATGGTAGAGGCAGAGCGGCGAGGGCAGCATCTGTTGATCCACCAGCTGCCCCAGCTCAGGAACAAGCTCCAGCAGCACCAGTTCAGGCACCAGCTGTGCCTACCGCTATTCCAGGTCTTCAGGAGACCTTGGATCAGATATTATCTGTTTGCACTGGCCTGGCTCAGGCGGTTTCAGCCACCACAGCCGCAACTACTTCACAGGCCGGGGGAGGCAATCAGACTCCAGTTGCCCGTACGCCTGAGCAGGTAGTGCAGGGACTTCAGATGCGGGGGGCACCTCCAGCCCAGCCGGTTGCACTAGCTCAGGAATTCATAGTGCCAGCTATGCCAGATGATGAACAACGTCGTCTTGAGAGGTTTGGCAGACTCAAGCCTCCGTCATTCAGTGGTGCTGAGGGCGAGGATGCCCAGGGTTTTCTTGATAAGTGTCAGCGAATGCTCCGAACAGCCGGGATTCTTGAGTCCAGTGGTGTGGCATTCACCACCTTTCAGTTTACGGGAGCTGCCTTTAATTGGTGGGAGGCATATGAGAGGTGTAGGCCGGTTGATGCAGCGCCCCTTACTTGGCAGCAGTTCTTCGCTCTTTTCTTGGAGAAGTATGTGTCGCAGTCCCGCAGAGAGGAGCTGCGTAGACAGTTCGAATGGATGCTACAAGGGGATATGACTGTGTCGCAATATGAGTCAAAATTTTTTGAGTTGGCTAGACATGCGGTATGGATGGTTCCAACTGACCGGAAAGGATCAGGAGGTTTGTGGATGGCCTTAACTATAATCTCTGTATTTTTGTGACCAGGGAGAGAATATTGGGTGCTACTTTCGAAGAAGTGGTGGACATAGCTCACGAGATTGAGACGGTTCACCGTCAGGAGCGAGAGGAGAGGGAGGCTAAGAGGCCTCGAGGATCGGGTAATTACAGCGGTACTCCATCGAGAGGCCAGTTCCAGCAAGGTAGAGGTCGTTCCTTCAGGCCTGCTCAATCAGTCCGCCCAGGGTATAGTGGGGCATCTGCAGGTCGTGGCTATCATGGATTGCAACAGGGCCAGTCATCATTTAGCGCCCTTCCAGCTCATGCTCCGTCAGCCCAGGGTCCTTCTAGGCCGATTGCATTTGCTAGTGCACCAGGGAACTGTTATGAGTGTGGCGAGATGGGCCACATGCGGAGGTATTGTCCTCATCGTGGTACTAGATCGTCCCAACAGAGGGGTCAACCCTCGACTGCTGATCCAGTTACTCTACCACCCGCCCAGCCAGTTAGGGGTGAAGGTCAGGTAGCCAGAGGCGGCCCCAGAAGGGGAGGTCGAGCAGGCGGTGGCCAGGCTCGATTCTATGCTATTCCAGGCAGGACAGATGTCAGTGCTTCTGATGCCGTTATTACAGGTATTGTTTCAATCTGTCATAAAGATGCCTCTATATTATTTGATCCCGGTTCCACTTATTCGTACTTTTCCTCATACTTTGCTCATTATTTGAGTACGCCCCAAGAGTTTCTTGCTTTACCTGTTCATGTGTCTACCCCGGTGGGCGATACTGTTATTGTAGACCGTGTGTATCGGTCGTGTGTAGTAAATATTGGGGGTCTGGAGACCCGAGTGGATCTATTGCTACTAAGCATGGTAGATTTTGATGTCATCTTGGGCATGGATTAGCTATCTCCATGTCGTGCTATTTTGGACTGTCATGCTAAGACGGTTACTTTGGCTATGCCGGGTGTGCCGCGGATCGAGTGGCGTGGCGTGACTGATTATATTCCGGGTAGGGTGATATCATACTTGAAAGCCCAGCGTATGGTTGGAAAGGGTTGCCTTGCTTACCTAGCATTTGTAAGGGATGTTGGAGCTGGGACTCCAAGCATCGATTCTATTCCAGTTGTGCGGGAATTTCCCGATGTATTTCCTGCAGACCTGCCGGACATGCCGCCGGACAGGGATATTGATTTTGGTATCGACTTGGTGCGGGGCACCTAGCCCATTTCTATTCCGTCGTATCGTATGGCACCAGCAGAGTTGAAAGAATTAAAGGAGCAACTTCAGGAACTCCTAGATAAGGGGTTCATTCGCCCTAGTGTGTTACCTTGGGGTGCACCGGTTCTGTTTGTGAAAAAGAAAGATGGCACGATGAGACTGTACATCGATTATAGGCAATTGAACAAGGTAACAATCAAGAACAAATATCCTTTGCCTCGCATCGATGATTTATTTGACCAGCTTCAGGGAGCACGAGTGTTCTCTAAGATTGATCTCCGTTCAGGATATCACCAGTTAAAGATCAGGGATGCAGATATTCTTAAGACTGCTTTTCGGACTAGATATGGCCACTATGAGTTTCTTGCTATGTCTTTCGGGCTAACCAATGCCCTAGCAGCGTTCATGCAGTTAATGAACAATGTATTTCGGCCTTATCTGGATTCGTTCGTGGTGGTATTTATTGATGATATTCTGGTTTACTCGCGTACCCAGGAAGAGCACGCAGAGCATCTACGGGTTGTATTGCAGAGACTGAGGGAAGAGAAGCTTTATGCAAAATTCTCCAAGTGTGAGTTTTGGCTAGACTCAGTGGATTTCTTGGGGCACGTAGTGTCCAGCGAGGGTATTCAGGTTGATCCGAAGAAGATAGAGGCAGTTCAGAGTTGGCCTAGATCGTCCTCAGTCACAGAGATTCGTAGTTTTCTTAGGTTGGCAGGTTACTATCGCCGATTTGTTCAGGGTTTCTCATCTATTGCGTCGCCCTTGACCAAATTGACCCAGAAGGGTGTTCCATTTGTATGGTCGGACAAGTGTGAGGAGAGCTTTCAAATGCTCAAAACAACCTTAACCACAGCTCCAGTATTGGTTCTACCCTCAGCCTCAGGTTCGTACACCGTGTATTGTGATACCTCAAGAATTGGGATCGGTTGTGTACTAATGCAGGAGGGTAGAGTTATTGCTTATGCTTCTCGTCAGTTGAAGCCTCATGAGAAGAACTACCCCGTGCACGATTTGGAGCTGGCTGCCATAGTTCATGCTTTGAAGATTTGGAGGCATTACTTATACGGTGTATCTTGTGAGGTATTCACTGATCATTGTAGCCTTCAACATTTGTTCAAGCAGAAGGATCTAAATTTGAGGCAGCGGCGATGGCTAGAATTGCTCAAGGATTACGATATTACTATATTATACCATCCGGGAAAGGCCAACGTGGTGGCCGATGCTTTGAGCCGCAAGGCAGTGAGCATGGGGAGCTTGGCATACATTCTAGTTGGAGAGAGACCTCTCGCAGTCGATATCCAAACCTTGGCCAATAGGTTTGTGAGATTAGACATCTCGAAATCCAATCGGGTATTGGCTTGCGTTGTTTCTCGGTCTTCGTTTTACGATCGCATCAGGGAGCGTCAGTATGACGATCCCCATTTGTTTGTCCTTAAGGAAAAAGTCCAGCATAATGATGCTAAAGATGTGACCATCGGCGACGATGGAGTGTTGAGGATGCAGGGCCGGATTTGTGTGCCCAATGTGGATGGGCTACGGGAGTTGATTCTGGAGGAGGCCCATAGCTCATGGTATTCTATTCATCCGGGTGCCACAAAGATGTACCAGGATTTGAAGCAACATTATTTGTGGAGAAGGATGAAGAACGATATTGTGGGATTCATAGCTCGGTGTCTCAACTGTCAGCAAGTAAAATATGAACACCAGAGGCCGGGTGGTTTGCTTCAGCAACTAGCTATTCCCGAGTGGAAATGGGAGCGGATCACTATGGATTTTGTTGTTGGACTCCCACGGACTTTGAAGAAGTTCTATGCTATTTGGGTGATTGTGGATCGGCTGACCAAGTCCGCACACTTCATTCCTGTGTGTACCACCTATTCTTCAGAACGGTTGGCAAGGATTTATATCCGAGAGATTGTCCGGCTGCATGGTGTTCCAGTTTCTATCATTTCAGATAGAGGTACTCAGTTCACTTCGCAGTTCTGGAAAGCCGTGCAGAGGGAGTTAGGTACTCAGGTGGAATTGAGCACAGCATTTCATCCTCAAACGGATGGGAAGTCCAAACGTACCATTCAGATACTGGAGGACATGTTACGTGCATGTGTTATTGATTTCGGAGGCTCATGGGATGAGTTTCTGCCTCTTGCAGAATTTGCTTATAACAACAGCTAGCAGTCAAGTATTCAGATGGCTCCATATGAGGCTTTGTATGGGAGACGGTGTAGATCTCCGGTTGGTTTGTTCGAGCCTGGCGAAGCTAGGCTATTAGGGACTGACTTGGTTCGGGATGCTTTAGAGAAGGTGAAAATAATCCAGGAGAGGCTCCGTACAGCACAGTCGAGGCAAAAGAGTTATGCCGACAGGAAGGTTCGAGATGTATCCTACATGGTTGGCAAGAAGGTCTTGCTGAAGGTTTCGCCCATGAAAGGTGTTATGAGATTCGGGAAGAAGGGGAAACTGAGTCCTCGGTTCATTGGACCGTTTAAGGTGCTTTGAAGAATCGGGGAGGTGGCTTATAAGCTTGCTTTGCCACCCAGTCTGTCGAGTGTTCACCCAGTATTTCATATTTCTATGCTCCGGAAGTATATAGGGGACCCGTCTCATATTTTGGACTTCAGCACGATTCAGTTGGATGATAATTTGACCTATGAGGTGGAGCCAGTGGCGATTTTGGATCGTCAGGTTCGAAAGTTAAGTTCCAAAGAGATAGCTTCAGTGAAAGTTCAGTGGAGAGGTCGGTCCGTGGAAGAGGCTACCTGGGAAACCGAGCAAGAGATGCGGAGCAGATATCCTCACCTATTTGAAACTTCAGGTATGTTTCTTGACTCGTTCGAGGACGAACGTTTGTTTAAGAGGGGGAGAATGTGATGACCCGGCCAGTCGTCTCATGGGTTACCACTCCGTTTTCTCCATTTTCTGTCTCATTATATTTCGTTATCCGTGTTTTAGGTAATCAAGTTGAGTAGTCTGCGTTTGGGGTGAGTTTTGGGTGGTTAAACGGATTAAACCATCGTTGGAAAAACAAAAGTTTCAGAAAAACCAGGTGAGAATGCGGACCGCATATCTCACAGTGGGGTCGCAAAAACAAGCAGAAACCTGGGCAAGATTCGCGACCAAAATGCGGCTGGAATGCGAACCGCAAACCTGAAATGCGAACTGCATATTTGACAGTGGAGATCGCATACTGAGACAGAAATTTGGAAAAAAATCTACGTCAGGAATGCGACGAGAATGCGATCGCAAAACATGAAATGCGAACCGCAAACCTCGCTTTGAGCTGATTTCGGGGTGACGTTAGAATTTTGGCGATTTTCGGTCGATAGGTGAGATTTTGATCCGAGGGTCGGAATGGAATTTCGAGAGTCGCTATAGCTTCATATGGTGATTTCGGACTTAGGCTTATGTTCGGATTTGAAATTGGATGTCCGTAGGACAATTCAACGCATTTTGGCGAATGTTGAAAAATAGAAGATTTTTGGAAGGTTTGACCGAGGAGTTGACTTTTGATATCGGGGTCGGAATCCAGTTCTGAAAATCTTCATAGGTCCGTTATGTTATTTATGACTTGTGTGCAAAATTTGAGGTCAATCGGATTCGATTTGATAGGTTTCGGCATCGAATGTAGAAGTTGGAATTTGTGAAGTTTCATTAGGCTTGAATTGGGGTATGATTCATGTATTTAGTGTTGTTTGATGCGATTTGAGGCCTCAAATAAGTCCATATGATGTTTTAAGATTTGTTGATATATTTGGTTGAAGTCCCGAGGGCCTCGAATGGATTTTGGATGGTTGATGGAGTTTAACTTGCGCATTTCAAGAATGTGTCAATGTCGTCTCTTCTAGAATAAGTAGTATCATATTATGCAAATGGACTCCAAATTCAGTTTTAATTGAAGGGTTAGATCCGTATCGAAGTTTCAGAGTCATAGCAAAAAGAATCGTCCAATTCGAACATCGTATGAGAAAGTTATGCTTATTTTTGTGTCAAGGAAAACAAAATCTGCATAAACGTTAGAAATGCTACGCCTGATGTCAAAAATGAGAACAACATTTTGTTTTTGCTGCACAAAATGCGAACAGCAAAGTGAAACAGATTGTTGGGCCGAAAGCAATGTCAAAAATGCTACCCAAAATGCGGACAGCATTCTAGTTATGCGAACAGCATTTTGAACACCTGAATTGTTCCGATTTTTGACCCCTTTTTAAGTAGAAACCAATGCCCCTTTGCCCTACAAGAACCCATTTTCGTCACCCACGAAGAGAAACACCTCCAAACACCATAGAATCACCATAAATTAACCTCAAAACTATATCCAAAGGAGATTTTCATGGACAAATTCTTAAAGGAAGAGTTTTGGTCATCTTAAACATACTTGGGGCCATAGAACTCGGATTGAAGCGAATCTTGAAGCAAATATTGGGGGATTTTCAAGAGGAATCTCGGGGTAAGTGTTCCTAACTAAATTTTTGAGGAATTACCTCAGTTTATCACTGTTTTTAGCAATTAATTGGTGATTTAAGTTGGGAAAATTGTGAAAAACCCTTAAGTTTAGATTTGAGGGTTGGAGGTCGATCCGATGTCGGAATTCGATAAATTTTGTATGGTTGAACTCATGAGAAGATAAGGAACCCGTTGAGGTGAAAATTACTGAATTTCGAGAAGTGGGCCCGGGGCTCGGGTTTTGCTAATTTCGGAATTTCTTAGTAATTTTGATTGTTTTCGCTTGGGCCTTGTTCCCTCAACATATGGTGACGTATTTGTTCTACATTTGGATAGATTCGACGCGCGTGAAGGCCAATTCTAAGGGCAAAGGCGTCGCGGGCTAAGGATTTAGCCAATTTGAGGTGAGTAATGCTTGTAAATGATGTCCTGAGGGTTTGAAACCCCGGATTTTCACGTCGTAGTGCTATACTGTGTCGTTTACTATGGGGGATTGTGACTTGGTCCATCTCGATTGATGATTTTACTACGTGATTGATTGAAACTTATTAATATCATCATATTTGGGCATCTTGCTGGTTATGTGAACCCTTCAGGGGTATTATTTGGCATCTCGCCGGTTATGTGAACCCTTCAGGGATATTTGTTACTAAATTGATTCATTTCATAAACTCAGTTTTGGAAATTAAATGACTTTGCATATGACATGTTGGATCGGGTGACACGCCGTCACGAGATATTGCGCTATTGAACCTCCCACAGTGAGAGCCGGGTACCCAGGGAACGGGTGGCACGTCGCCACGAAAGTCATGACGTGCATTGCATTTTGTTGTGTTGGTGTTGTTTTCATTACTTCATGTTATTTGCTTAGAATATTTACATATGTTTACTGCTTCATCGTGGATTGCTCTAAGCCTTATGTGATTTCTTACTTTCAGTCATTATTTATATGTATTACTCACTGAGTTGGAAGTACTCACAATACTCCCTGCACCATGTGTGCAGATTCAGGCATTAACGGTTCCGCTCCGAGGCATTGACTACTACTGCCAGGACGGTGATTCGGAGGTTACGAGGTAGCTGTTGGCGTCCGCAGCCCCGTTCTTATCATGTTATTTCCACTTTCATATAACAATTAAGCCAAGACATTATAATAGTAATTTTGTTATTAGGATTTCATTAGTTGCTCATGACTTTGTGACACCTCGGTTCGGGCTGTAGTCGGGATGGTTCTCTATATTTTTCCGCTAATTTCTGTTATTAAACCGTACTTATATTAATTTGCGTTGTTTAACTATTTAAATCGAGGTTTAGTTGGATTGGCTTGCCTTGTCTTCATGAGAGGCGGCTTCACGACCGGGTTGGGATTTTGGGTCGTGACAATGTTTGATTGACTGTTTTTCCTTGTTTGTTCGTTTAATATACTACTATATAAACCCTTCCACAATCCCCCTAAAATGAACCTTCAATCACTACTACTCTCTCACTTACTTACTCTGGTATTCTCTGAAACTATTGATTCATGGTCAGCTGAAAGCCAAGGCCATTGGGATTAATTCATTAACCTCCTCTAGTGCAAGCACTGCTCGAGGCACACTTAGAAGCTCTTGTGAACTCTAAATTACTGGATATTTGGGGTTTCATTGTTCTCCTGCAATCACTACTATTCCTGAGATTTTAAGTTTCTTACTCTTCGTTCACTTTGTTTGCAACTGGTTAGTGTTCTCCACCCTCACAATTCTATTTACTTCTGTTTGTGTTCATATTATGTGCACTAGTGCTATTTGAATTTCTATGAGTTAATATGATTTGATACTATGATACTTCGTATACAATCCTGCTTGTTTTAATGCCATTCTACAGATTCAATAGCCTCATCCATGTTCAAGTCCTCCTTTTAACTCATGAAAATTAACTAAATTAATTCTTGATGTTTGCCTGGTTCGTATTAAACCTGATTGATGTTTGTTACACCTTGTTTTGAATTCTTGTACTAAAAACTCTTAGGAAACTGATGCTTGTCCATAATTTGTTCGAATGTGATTTTCCTCCTTCATGCTAAGTCATTCATGTATAGCTTGCTGACTTTCCTGGAGTTAATCGATGATCATGTAAATTTTGCGTGGCAATATTGCCTTAACTCTTAGACAAACTTATTTCTCTGTTAGCCTCAATATTGTGTTATCGTTGCATGCTTTATGGTGATGTTCTATAGAACCCTACCTGCTACAGTTAAGTTTACTTGAGTTTAATGCTTTAGGACAATCTTGGATGCTTATAATTGAACTTGACATGTGTAGTCGACCTACAAAATCTCCGACCTCTATAGAATTAGGTAAATCTGTGTTAATTGATCTGTTACGCCCATTAAACTATGCTCATAACCTAATTTGCCTTGATTTTCATGCTAAGTCTTTCCAAAAAAAGACTATCTAGTGGTTATATTTCCATAATTAAACCTTGTCCATGTTCCACCTTAGGTATTCTCATGCTAAGTCTCTCATGATTGGAACTAAGTGAATACTTGCTAACTACCTTATCACACCCATTGAACTGTGTTATCAGACTGGTATGTTTTGGACCTTCATGATAGGGATCTTTGTTTGGTTATAGGATCAGCCTCAACCATGTCTTACCTTAGATCTTCCTGACAAGTCTTCTATGTATGAACTGCTATTGAACTAAAATTAGTTTGAACCATGTCTATCTCGAACCATTGTTTGTTGAAATCTCTATGAGAATTTTTAGCCAAAATTTTTCTGTTCATGGGCTTCGTTTATCTCTTAGGTATCATTTTGTTTAACAGTCCAGTTTCTTTTTAGTTGTAACACCAAGCATCCAATGTGCATGTGTCTATTGGGTTGTTACTTTTGTTGTTTGTATTCCTGCTGGTTGTTAGTTAATGGGTAAGCAAGACAATTGCCTTCATGTTTGGGTCTGGTTTTCTTGGGCCATGTTTGTTGTTGGATCTGAGTATTGGTCTGGCGTGCTTTAAGCATCCTTATGAGTATGGGATTTTTGACTTGTTGGGTATGCGAAGAGTAAGGCTGGTGAAGGCCCATAAAGCATGGATGGGTTATTTTGTACTTATGCTGGACCTGAAATTATTGTATTTGGGCCTGTAATTGCTATATTAAGTCTGTAGCTATTTTATTTGGGTTTGTATTATTCTATTTGGGCTCGTAATAATCTGTAATAACGAATAATGGGGAATTAGTGAAAGTGGAGGGCTGGGATACCTTAATTCTCGCATAAAATGGTAGAAAACATGCCTATATGATCTAAATGCTTTACTTGCTACTTGCTACTTGCTACTTGCTACTTGCTACTTGCTCAACATGCTCAATTTCTTTGTATTGTTAGACAGCATGCCTATAGGATCTCGTTTGAGTGATCAAGAATTGTTTACATTGATATCTCTTACAATTATGTGGCTCACCTAGAGAGCATGGCTATAGGATTAATGAAACAAAACTACGTTTAAAACAGCTTCATTGCCCAAATCTAACCATCTAATAAATCATGCCTATAGGACTTTAATGTGGTTAATTGAAATTGTTGTTATTACTATTCTCATCATATTGTGCCTTAGATAACATGCCTGTAGGAATAAAATGAAACAAGTGTAACCAACTTCTCTTTAACTTTTATGATCACATAGGATAATTATAGTTCAATAATCCCACATAGTTTCAAATTCAGTCGGAACCCACAGTTGTGGACCTCGAAGAATACCTAACTCCTTCTCTTTGAGATAATTTGAGCCCTTACCCGATTTTTGGTGACGTAGACTAATTAAACAAAATTATTTGCAAATAGTTGCCCTAACGCATCTCAAAATCGTTACGTGGTGACTCTTCTCTTTTAATACCCATTTAAAAGAGTTGTCACATGTCGAAACACGCTTTCGCAAGAAAATGGGGCACGACAATGCACACTTGACTGTTGGTTTATCTATTGATAACAACTTATATGTACTTTAACAGCTTGTGTTGGTTAATACATGATGTTAGTGTACTTATGTTGTTAAGTTATTTTTCAACTTGTTGGTGTACTTTCTTTCATTACTAATGAATTTATTGTACTGTAGCTTGATATTAAATTAAATCTCCTCTAATTAATTTTTAATATTTGTTCACTATAAGTTCAGTTGTTACTAAGAGCTATGGCTATCTCATCCCAAGCTTGGAATCTAACTTTGGTTCTTAAGGTGTGACTTGGCGATAATTACTCGTTGCCCAAGTGATTAAACTAGAATAAGAAAATCAAGGTGTGTGAATACTCATCAATAAAGGCTCACTGTTGGAGGAAGAAATACCTTGGTAGATGCCTTAAGACTTCGGAGCTATCAACTTAATAAGATGCTATAAACAATTAGGTCATGGTGGAAAGAAAATTATGGTGAATACTCGGTACAATTCGACATGGTAGAAAAAAACAAAGAGAGAAGCCATAAAATAAAATCGAAAAAGGTAGAATATAATAAACATACAATAAGGATATTAAAAGAACTAGGACTCAATATACAAATGAATATATAGTTTTCGGTTATTTTTATGTCTTTCACTTCTGGAGTTCAACGAGTGACTACTAAGGAGATGATTAATTTATGAGGAAGAAGTGCACTAAATAAAAGGGGCTTAACGAGTTATAGGTTATGGGTTAATAAATTCTTTTAAGAGGGTTATTTTTTTAATTTGGTGGCTTTCCGTTAGGTAGAGTGTATTCTTAAAACTTTGGTTAATGGTAAGGGTAAATGTGGCCCAATAATATAACAAAAGCTTGATATGAATAATTTACCAAAGTAAATGGGTATATTTGACCATTTTCCCAATCTTAAAACTAGGAAGGGATTGATGCTTGTCGATGGCGGCATCATCCATGGTAGGATTTCATTGAAACGCCATCTAACTAAATGTTGTAGAGATGAACTTGTACAAGTCCTAGGCCTGCAAACTACATATATAATCTTTCCATTAGGGGTGGGCATAGTTGGGCAAATCCGAAATCGAAATCGAGATATGATTTATTTGAATTTTTGGTTTGAATTTTTGGATTACGAATTGGATTTCGGATTTAATTCTTAATTTTTTTGGATTTGGGATTGAATGCTGGATTTGGGATTGAATGCTGGATTTGGTACTGCGAATTTTTGGATATCCGAAAATCTAAATTTTTTATACTTTATATTTAATCGATTATCCATATACAAATAGTAATAAGTTCAGTAGCATACCCATTAGAAATTATCTCATATATTCAATATTAATTACTAAGTTACTGTCTAAATATTTTCTATCTGGACATAGTTTTAATATTATTAATTGTTACTGGCTTTATTAATGTCTTTATTATATTTTCTTGATGATGATTTCATTACTTGAATACTTTATTTGAATTATTTTGATGAGAATGAGAAACATTTGGTTGTGTGTTGATGCATGATGATAGGGTGATGCCTATGGGTCGCGCCAGTTGAATCCCCATGAGAAGAACTATCCAATGCATGATTTGGAGTTAGCATCTATTGCGAACGCGCTCAAGATTTGGAGCCACTATTTTTATGGTGTTATCTGAGGTGTATACAAATGATCGGAGTCTCCAGCATCTGTTTAAAGAAAAAAATTATATTTGAGGTAGCTGAGATGGTTGGAGTTGTTGAAGGATTATGATATCACCATTCTTTATCATCCGGGGAAGGCTAATATAGTAACAGACGCCTTGAGTAGAAAGGTGGAGACTTTGAGGAGTTTAGCACTCATTTCAGCTGGGGAGAAGACTTTAGCTATGGATGTTCAGGCGTTGGCCAACAAGTTAGTGAGATTCAATATTTCGGAGCCGAGCAGAGTCCTTACTTATGTTGTTTCGCAGTCATCATTGTATGAGCACATTAAGACTTGCCAGTATGATGATCTCCATTTGATTGTCCTAAAGAACACGGTGCAGCACGATGGTGATAAGGAGATGACTTTTGGTGATGATGGTGTATTGCGGCTTCAGGGTCAGATTTGTATTCCTAATGTGGATGGTTTGAGGGAGTTGATTCTTGATGAGGCTCATAGCTCGAGTTATTCTATTCATTCAGGTGCGACAAAAGATGTATCGTGATTTAAAGCAGCATTATAGTGAAAAAGGATGAGGAATGATATTGTGGGATATGTTGTTTGGATTTTGAATTATCAATAGGTCAAGTATGAGCATCATAAACCGGGTGGTTTGCTTCAGAGGTTAGAGATACCGAAGAGGATGTAGGAGCTCATCACTATGGACTTTGTGGTAGGATTGCCATAGACCTTGGGAAAATTTAATGTTGTTTGGGTGATTGTGGACAAACATACCAAGTCTATCCATATCATTCCAGTCTTGACTTCCTACACACTAACGTAGTTGGCTAAGATCTATATCAGGGAGGTTGTCCGCTTGTATAGTGTTCCAGTGTTTATCATCTCGAATTGTAACACTTAGTTTACATTGCATTTTTGGAGAACCGTGCAGCATGAGTTGCGCACGCAGGTGGAGTTGAGTACAACACTTCACCCTCAGATGGATGGACAGCCTAAGTGGACCATTCAAATTTTGGAGGATATATTGAGCCAGTGTTATTGATTTTGGTGGCTAGTGGGATTAGTTTCTACTGCTAGTAGAGTTTTTATACAACAACAGCTACCAGTCGAGTATCCAAATGGCTCTAGATGAGGACCTATATGGGAGGCGATGTTGTTCTCCAGTTGATTAGTTTGAGCCTGGGGAGGCTAGGTTGTTAGGCACTAATTTGGTTTGTGATACTTTAGAGAAGTTGAAATTGTTCAGGAGCGGCTTCGTATAGCGCAGTCCAGGAAAAAAGGTTATGATGATAGGAAGGTTCGCAACGTGGCTTTCATGGAGGATGAGAAGGTTTTCCTTAGTGTTTCACCTATGAAGGGCGTGATGTGGCTTAGGAGGACGGGCAAGTTGAGTCCTCACTATATCAGTCCATTTGAGGTCTTAGAGAGGGTTGGTGAGGTGGCTTACCGACTTGCTTTGCCACTCAGCTTATCTGGAGCTCATATGATGTTTCATGTCTCTGTGTTTCAGAAGTATTACGAGGATCAGTCACATGTGTTAGATTTTAGCTCGGTGCAGTTGGATGAGAATTTATCTTATGAAGAAGAGCTGTTGACCATTTGGATATGCAGGTTCAGAAGCTGAGGTTGAAGAACATTGCATCAGTGAAGGCTTGGTGAAGAGGTCGATCAGTTGAGGAGGCGACTTGGGAGATCAAGAATGATATGTGGAGCAGATATCCTCATCTTTCGGCACTCCATGTACGATTCTAGACCCGTTCGAGGATGAATGTTTATTTAAGAGGGGAAGAATGTAACGACCCGACCGGTCGCTTTGCGTATTTGAGCCTTGCTTCCCTATTTTATGCTTCTTGTATTTGTTTTTTTTGTTTTGTAACTTGCAGGGATGGTTGGTTTGGTTACGGGAAGGTGAGAGTAATTTGAGACACTTAGTCTCATTTTGGAAGCTTAAGTTGTAAGAGTTGACCAAGCTTTGACTTTTGTGTAACGGCCTCGAATTGGTGATTTGAGGGTTCCAGTAGGTTCGTATGGTGATTTTGGACGTGAGCATACGTTTGGATTTGGAGGTTACTAGGATGTTTTGGTGCTATTTGCCGAAAGTTGGCTATTTGGACGTTTGAAGAATTGGTTGGCTTTGATGATATCGAATTTGAATTTTAGTTCTAGAAGATGGAATGAGTTTGTTTTGTCATTTAGTACTTGTGTGCAAAGTTTGAATGTTATTTGTATTATTTAAGCTTGAATCGGATGCTTGGTTCGAAGTTTGGAGGTTAATGAACTTAAGAGAAGCTTAACATGTGTTTTGGCGGTTGATTCTTGGGTTTTTGTTAGTCGTGGTGTTTTGAGCATTTGGACAAGTTCGGATAAGATATTGGAACTTGTTGGTGTGATTGGATGGGATCCGGGGAGGCTCCAGTGTGTTTCCGGGTGATTTCAGGTCAATTCATCTTGGTTTGGATTGTTCATTTTTCTGATGAGTAATAGTGCTTCGCGATCGCAGAGAAGAGGAAGTTGGCAAGATGTCACAACCCAAACTCCACTATAGGCCGTGATGGCGCCCAACGTTGCTGTTAGGCTAGACAACACTTAATTATTCATTTTTATTATTTTTAAAATCATAAATCTTGTTTAAATAGAGAGGTTAGTGCATTAAAATAAATTGTAGTTACTTGCAGTTTAATGAAAAGATAAGGTAAAAGTGTGCCAATGTAAAACAATCCATAAACAATTTCTAGAACAACCCCCAAAATCCGGTGTAATAAGTGCATGAGCATCTACTAGGAATATAATAAATTACGTCTGTCTGGGATACAAGTTAGACAGGAGAATATAAATAACTCTGATGGAGACTCTGTATGCTGCAGATCGTAACATGAAATGAAGCTCACCGTAAATTCCCCGCAATAGCCGCGCTTTTACACCCAAAACAATATATATATATATATATATATATAAATGGTGCAGCAAGTGTAGCATGAGTACGTAAATCAACGCGTACCCAGTAAGTATCTAGCCTAACCCCGGAGGAGTAGTGACGAGGGGTCGATACCGATACTTACTAGTGGTCTAACAAATCAAATACCAGTAAAAAGTAAGCAAACGTAAGGTAATAAACAGTATAAACAAATATAGGTACGTGGTACAATCCTCCTCTGAATAGTAAACTCAAGCTCTCAATTATCAGTTACCTTCTCAACCAGAGTATATAAGAAATGGACCTCACCATATAGGTCGTCACAACTCAAATCAGGAAAACACACACATACGTTAGTTTTTTGTCAAATATTATGCACGACGCTGCCGAGACGAACGGCTCGATCCCATAAAAATATGATATTGCCGAGGCGAACGGCTCGATCACATAATAATGTGTACACCGCCGAGGGTCCAATGGCACGAACCATAGATGCATCTATTATACTGCCGAGGTGAACGGCCCGCTCCAAAAAGAGTGTGGTACATAATCCTACGAGGCGAACGGCCCGATCCCATTAGGATAAGAAGCTTTAATGGGTCCTTAACCCCACTCACGAATAAATGTGTGAGTTATCAACTTTAAGGAAAGCTTGCGATGAAAACGCACAACGCGGGAGGAATTCATAAGGGAAGCACAAATTATTCCGCGGGTTATCAAGTAGCTCGTCACATTTCTACAATAGCAAGTCTATCACCCTATGCAAGTCTAGTCTCAAGTCGTAACGCGAAATGAAGTAATTAAGCGAGCAAAGATAACTCAAATAGTACAATTATAGCATGGCGTGAACCTAAGTCTACCTGAACATAATCAGGAATTCTAGCATACGCACAGACACTCATCACCTTATACGTGCGTAGCTCCCACAACATGTAGCACATAAGAATATAGCACCTACAGGATAAATTCCCCTCACAGGGTTAGACAGGAGACTTACCTCGCTCCGAAGTTTCATAACCGGCTCCAACGCCTCTCTAACACTTCGAACCCAAAGCCCTTCGATCCGAAACGAGTCAAACAATCGTGAAAATCAATAAAAATATACTCCAATAATTACAATTTAACAATTTATAATGATTCCCAACTCTACTCAACAAGTCAACAAAGTCAACCCTCAGGCCCACATGTCTGGATTCCAAAATTTTTGAAGATAAATCTTACACATAACACCATGAACTCAAATAAATAATTTATTCCAAATTCCACGTCCAATTTCATGGCCAAAATCCAAAAATACCAAATTCTAGGTTTTAACCAAAATCCCAAATTTATACTAATTCTCATGCTTAAATCCATATATAAATCATGTATTTAACTCACAATGTGTAGGAATCTCTTACCTCAAGATTGATGATGAAAATGTCTCCTCCAAATCGCCCCAAAAAACGCCCAAGCAAGAGAGAAATGAGTGAAATGAGAAAATATCCCGATTTAAAACAAGTCTGCCCAAGTCCTTCTTCTAAGCAATCACGGAAAAGCTTCGCGATCGCTAAGCACAAATTCAAGCTGCCAAAAATAACCCATCACAAACACAAAAAACCAAGCGCAAACGCAATGCATATGGATTCATCTCTTCGCGATCGCACCCCTCCTCACGCGATCGCGATGAACAAACGCGAAGCATTAGGCCACCCTCCTTCCTTCTTCGCGAACTTGGTACCACCCTCAAGTTCGCGTAGTACAATTGACCACAGCACTGCGATCGCAGACCTAATCTCATGACCACATAGAACATTTTCACCTGTCGCCCTAAACAACACTTCGCGATCGTGGACTTCCACTCGCGATCGCATACAAGGAAACTAGCAATAGTCATGACAGCAACTTCAGCAAATCCCCCAAGTTGAATTTCAATCCGTCAACCATTCGAAATCCACCCGAAGCCCCTGGGACCTTAACCAGACGTACCAATAAGTTGTAAAACATAATACGAACTCGCCTGAAGCATCAAATCACATCAAATAACACTAAAACCACGAATCGACGATCGAAACCTTTCTTTAAACTTCCAAACTTATAAACTTCGACTAACGTGTCTGATTCATGCTTAAGCATTCCGGAAATGAGCCCAAACTTTTCGTACAAGTTATAAATCATGATACGAACCTATTCCAAGGCTCGAAACCTCAAACGGACATCGATAACATTCGAATCCACTTCAAACCAAACTTATAAAAATTTTAAAACTTTCAAAATCCCAACTTTCCATAATAAGAATCGAAATGCTCCTGGACCACCCGATACTCAACTCGAGCACGCCCAAGTCTGAAATCATCATACAAACCTATTGGAACATTCAAATCCCGATTCCGAGGTCATTTACTTAAAAGTCAAACCTTAGTCAACTCTTCCAACTTATAGCTTCCGAATTTAAAATTTTCCTTCCGAAACAACTCCGAACTTCCCAAAATTCAATTCTGACCACACGTACAAGTCATCACACATGAGTAAAGCTACTCAAGGCCTCAACCCGCTAAATGACGTGCTAGACTCAAAACGATCAGTCGGGTCATTACATTCTCCCCCACTTAAACATACGTTCGTCCTCGAACGTTCCAAGAACTATGTCGGAGTTGTCCAAAATTACTGTTTAACACCTCGTGAACCTGCTTGTGCCACCACAACCCATGTGAGCATATTCGCTCGAGCTGTACTGAAGATCCTCCCTTTTTCCTTATCCAACAAGCCTTAGAACCAAATTCCAACATTCGGAATTCTCCACGAGATCCGATTCTAACATACAAAAACCGCATCAATCACCACACACTGTACCAAAACATGATCATGCACCTATGCTGAAATCACACCATGCAACACATAAGTCGCTTGCCCACAATAACATCCTCCGACCACAATAGCTGAAATTTCACGAATCGTATGCCCGCAATACACCTCATAACACATATAAGCCATGTTCCAACTCTCGCAATACCGCCACGACGAAAGAGATGTGTAGAAATTCATAACCAACTGCCAAATCAATAAATCATTGAGTCTCTCCACCTGACAAAAACCATTACCTCATTCTGAACTAAATAACAATATTTTCTCTTTGTTATACCCTACATAAATCTAATCGCACTGACCTCAGGTCTAATAACCTCGTCTTACCCAGTGCAAACTGCTCGGACAATAAAACACCTCAAACAATGTCGCATAACGCCATTATTGCGCCAACTAGCTACAACTCGAATATGACCCATAGGAAAGAACGAACTCTGGCAACGAGCTATCAAGCCCGCGTAACGAATAAAATGGCCAACAACTGCTATGAACCTTTCTCAAAGATGAGAAACAAAACACACAAAATAAGTATAGGGAACCGTACTCAACATCTCAGTGCTGCAGCATGCAACCCGATCCAAACAACATAACCCGTGGCAGCGTGCCACCCGATCTACACATAAAAATAAATAAGGAAATACCCATCAGGCCAAAATTCTTATACCTACGAAATACCTGAATATCGGCCACAAGCATGCCAAGTGCATAAATATGACTCGGGGAGACGGATAGTGCCATGCACCACAAAACCTGAGCTCGACTAAGGTGCAATAATGACAAGCTACACAGGACCACAACACCCACGCAAATAATCAAGTCGTCTCACAACCCACATGGCACAATATAGTACTACATAGGATAGCTGACGACAGGAATAACATCCAACACCCAAAGACTTCTCCATAAACTAGTGCTATGATGAATGAACACATCCGACCTGACGTAGAGGATACATTCACATTAGACCCACCAACGGACCTCAAGCCGATTCTGATCATACCATATTGGTCCAATATCCTTTCAAGGATCCACAATGGCCCTATTCATGACACATACGAGCAGTTGTCCAATCCGGACCAAAATCCTACAGTCCACAACCAAATGACTAAAGTGCCTTCCAGTCATAACTCTCACATAGCGATAGTACCAAAATCTCCATACTTGGTTCCAATCCTTAATAATCAAGTGAATAACATGTCATACTTATACAATTTTCTCCGTGGGATACGCTCCCACGACCTTCTACACCAGGCAGCGAAGTCTGCACATCCATACCACCTAATTCTATAAAGCAAATCAATACACAAAGCCTCTTACACAGGATACCATTTTCAGGTGACACTAAAGAAAACGTCAGTTTACTCTGAACATCTGAATTCTTCCTTGCTCATCCGAGCTCGTGACATTCTTATCAACATCGAGTCGCAACCTTGATCCTCAACTTCTAATTCCCATGCCGCTCACTACACCTATCATGCTGCAACGCAAGAGTATAAGAATTCATCATAACCCCTGAACTACTAGTAAAATAAACACTTCATTGGCTAGAAACCTTTCACTTAACTCATTTCAGAAGAACCATTGCAACATGCAACTGAATTCCAAGTGACACTAAAGAAAATGCCAGTTTACTCTGATCATCTGAATTCTTCCCTGCTCATCCGAGCTTGTGACATTCTTATCAACATCGAGCCATAACCTTGATCCTCAACTTTCAATTTCTATGCCGCTCACTGCACCTATCATGCTGCAACGCAAGAGTACAAGAATTCATCATAACCTCTGAACTATTAGTAAAATAAACACTTTATTGGCTAGAAACCTTTCACTTAAATCATTTTCAGAAGAACCATTGCAACACGCAACTGAATTCCCATAACCGCAGAAAATGCAAACCTCAAGTTGTGGTCTAAACCGCCATAACTCTTCCGGAATCCGCTTACACATAACAAGGCCATAGGAATCGAATACCTCCTAAATCCAGCAAATTATGGTGGCTGTGAATCCCGCACGTATGACCACAAGCCACCTATATAACTTAACACGCCGAAGAAACTGATCATCGCCACAATCACGCTGATTCAAACCATTACTAACTGACCCAACTATTTCCAATTTACTCTTAACTTTCCTTAGAAACAATAATAGCTCTATTCAAAAACATAACAAACTCAATCAGCACTCATCCCGAGTGACCCGGATCACGAGACTACATCATCTCAATGCCCATGAACCATCTCATACCCTCCTTATGTGCAGAATAGCATCTCAAACTGGTACACCCATTCTAAAAGATCCTCTACGAATCCGAAGTTGTTTCCTCCAATACTGCACCGCAGACCCGATGATAACATAGAACACTCCAAGTCTCTTTCAAAACCCACTGCAAAAACTCAATCCTTAACCACACAACGGACCCGAAATTCTTAGGCATTGCACTTAAATTCTTGAACCCACTAGAACCATTGTTGAGAGTAACCCACTCTGACCTGGTCCCGAATATAATCAAACTCCAACGCTCTGTTATCACATGAACACTCCCAAAGAAGCAATCGGATGAATCATTTTTCCTCGTACATCACATCCACGAGAAGCATAAACTCTGAGTCTTCCCAAAAAGAACCTGCACATGAATCGATAATGCCAAATATAACACACATTCATCAAGTTCTTTGCTCGAATTACCCCTGATGTTTTCTTTTCTTAGTCATAAATAATCTAACAATGCATCGATAACCAAAAAATCGTACAAGCAGACAACCACGCGATCTAATTGTAGACTATGGGCTCCTCCACTTAGCTTTAAGCTACCATCATATAAATGTAGAACCCATAAGGATTCCTCGTTCTCAATTATCATGATCTCGCACCGTCAACCCGCCAAATTTCTCGTAGTCTCTTGTTAAACATTTCATGAACATTATGAATTATCAGCCATAATCGCGTATTCGACCTTCTACCGGGTAGTAAGTAGAACTCTTCGTAGAAAATTCATCGAAATCGTGCAACCGCTAACCTTCTCACAGGAGATAGCGCACCTATGGAATTCCATACCGACATCTTCCAATGATGCTGCACTGGGTACAACTACCATGAAATCAGTAAACCCTCCTGAGCCCATGCTCTTCCACCAGCTGTGTAGGTCTGTTCATTCCCTATTGACATCAACTAAAAGTCCGACAATACATTCCAAACTCAAAGTCACGTCTTATCCCATAACGATAATCAAGCTCTTACACCCCTAAACACTGTAAGCAAACTTCTTTCCATCATATTAAACCTTCCTCAACACAGTAGCTACTATTCCAAATAAATTTTGTAGACCTAGTCACTGCCTACCATGATTCCTAAATCGCCCTAAACATTCTCAAGGCACGTGGCTATCCTACCACAGAATCTATACGCTACTCTGCCACTCCTACTTCGGTTAACCCATCTCCTTAAGCAACTTCTTGACCTCTATTGCTCATACTTGACCTACTAGCAATTCAATCACCGCGAGACCCCTCCCACCATGTCCTTCTTCATCATTCGCTGCCCAAATGCTGCTTCAAATCAAAACCCATCTCTGTAACACCTGAACAAATAAATTGCCACCAACTTTAAGCCTCTTCGAAGATCATCTTTCTCGAGACATCGGCATCAGAAACACGGATTTCGATTCTGAAACCGCTACACACCGCCATCTCTGACAACCCCTTCTCAGGCACCATTTTGCAACACCCTGCCTTGACGGCAAATCAGAAAAGACCACAACATCGACAAGCCTTAATGCGTTCAAACAAGGACGACGCCACCATATCACGAATGGGAATTCCTCCACACTAGAAAATATCAAGTCTCGTTACTCCATCAAACAAAGTCTGAACACCCATAGTCCGATTGTCTTTCCTCCGCTAGAATTAAATGTCGAACCTTTAAGCCATGAACCAAGTAGTCCTCCTTTTGACTCATTCATTATCGTGCCACATAAATAAGCACCTTACCATTTACACCAACATTGCGCTATAACCATTCATGAACATCATAATGCACTGTGCATAGCCGCGAACCCGTAGGCAACAGTAACATTGTGCCGAAATGATAGAACATCCCTCCATGAGGCGACGACAATAGCCCAATCAAATATGCAGGGAGAAACATCCTGCACCACATCTGTAATACCATTACAACTCATCGATTCCCTATTGACAACAAGCACTCCACATCATATAAGAATGAATAGAAAGGAAACGAAGGCATGATCCTCAATGGAATCAAATCGCACGACGAGGAATCAAGAAGGGAAGTGCTCCTAACAGTTTTGTAGCATCTCGAAGATAAGTACAGACGTCTCCGTATCGATACACAAGACTCTACTAGACTTGCTCCTGACTAGTGAGACCTAAGTGATCTAATGCTCTGATACCAAGCTGTCACGACCCAAAATCCACTATAGGCCGTGAAGGTGCCCAATGTCACCGTTAGGCTAGCCAACACTTAATTATTCATTTTTATTGTTTTTGAAATCATAAATCTTGTTTAAATAAAGAGGCTAGTGCATTAAAATAAATCATAGTTACTTGCAGTTTAATGAAAATATAAGATAAAAGTGTGCCAATGTAAAACAATCCATAAAAAATTTCTAGAACAACCCCCAGAACCCGATGTCACAAGTGCATGAGCATCTACTAAGAATATAATAAATTACAACTTGGAATACAAGTTATACAGGAGAATATAAATAACTCTGATGGAGATTCTGTATGCTGCGGATCATAACATGGAATGCAGTTTACCGTAAAGTCCATGCAACAGCCGCTCCTTTACGCCTAAAAGACCACCAAACATCTATATATATATATATATATACCTGCACAATAAGTGCAGTAAGTGTAGCATGAGTACGTAAATCAACGCGCATCCAGTAAGTACCTAGCCTAACCCCGGAGGAGTAGTGACAAGGGGTCGATATAGACACTTACTAGTGGTCTAGCAAATCAAAAATAGTAGGAAGTAAGCAAATACATGGCAAGGTAATAAACAGTATAAACAAATATAGGTACGTGGTACAATCCTCCTCTGAATAGTAAACTCAAGCTCTCAATTATCAGTTACCTTCTCAATTAGAGTATAAATGAAATGGACCTCACCAGATTGGTCGTCACAACTCAAATTAGGAAAACACACGGATACACTGGTTTCTTGTCAAATATTACGCACGAGGCTGTCGAGGAGAACGATCCGATCCCATTAAGAATATGATACTGTCGAGATGAATGGCCCGATCCTATAATAATGTGTACATCGTCGAGGGTCGAACGGCACGAACCATAGATGCATCTATTATATTTCCAAGGCGAATGGCCCGCTCCTATAAGAGTGTGCTACATAACCCTGTCGAGGCGAACGGCCCGATCCTGTTAGAATAAGAAGCTTTAACGGGTCCTTGACCCCACTCACGAATAAACATGTGAGTTATGAACTTTATGGAAAGCTTGCGATGAAAACGCATAACGTGGGAGGAATTCATAAGGGAAGCACAAATTATTCCGCGGGTTATCAAGTAGCTCGTCACATTTCTACAATAGCGACTCTATCACCCTATGCAAGCCTATTCTCAAGTCATAACGCGAAATAAAGGAATTAAACGAGCAAAGATAACTCATATAGTACAATTATAGCATGGCATGAACCTAAGTCTACCCGGACATTATCAGGATTCTAGCATACGCACGGACACTCATCACCTCATACAAGCGTAGCTCCTAGAGCATGCAGCACATAAGAATATAGTACCTACGGGGTAAATTCCCCCTCACAGGGTTAGACACGAGATTTACCTCGCTCCGAAGTTTCATAACCAGCTCCAACGCCTCTCTAACACTTCGAACCCAATGCTTATCAATCCGAAACTAGTCAAACAATCGTGAAAACCAATAAAAATATATTCTAATAATTACAATTTAACAATTTATAATGATTTTCAACTCTGCTCAAAACGTCAACAAAGTCAACCCTCGGGCCCACGTGCCCGTATTCTGAAAACTTTCATAGATAAACTGTACTCATAACACCACAAACTCAAATATATAATTTATTCCAAATTCCACGTCCAATTTCGTGGTCAAAATCCAAAAATACCAAATTCTAGGTTTTCTACCAAAATCCCATATTTCTACTAATTTCCATGTTTAAATTCATATATAAACCATGTATTTAACTCATAATGTGTAGAAATCTATTACCCCAAGATTAATAATGAAAATGGCTCCTCCAAATCAACCCAAAAATCTCCCAAGCTAGAGAGAAATGAGTGAAATGAGAAAAAATCCCGATTTAAAATAAGTATGCCCAGGTCCTTCTTCTTCGCGATCACGGAAAAAGCTTCGCGATCGCGAAGCACAAATTCAATCTTCCAAAAATTAACCCATCGCGAACACAAAAAGCCAAGCGCAAACGCGATGCACAGGGATTCAACTCTTCGCGATCGCACCCCTCCTCACGCGATGCGATGAACAAACATGTAGCATTAGGCCACCCTCCTTCCTTCTTCGCGAACACGGTACCACCCTCGCGTTCGCGTAGTACAACTGACCACAGCAATGAGATCGCAGACCTAATCTCGCGACCGCATAGAAAATTTTCACCAGTCGCCCCAATCAACTCTTCGCGGACTTCCACTTGCGATCGCGTACAAGGAAACCAGCAACAGTCATGACATCAACTTCAGCAAATCCCCCAAATTGAATATCAATCCGTTAACCATCCGAAATCCACCCGAGGCCCTCAAGACCTCGAGGAAATGTACCAACAAGTCCTAAAACATCGTACGAACTCGCTCGAAGCCTCAAATCACATCAAATAACACTAAAACCAAGAATCGACGATCGAAATCTTTCTTTCAACTTATAAACTTCGACGAACGCGTCCGATTCATACTTAAACATTCCGGAATGATGCCAAACTTTACGTACTAGTTATAAATCACATACAAACCTATTCCAAGACATGGAATCTCAAATAGACATCTATAATATCAAAATCCACTTCAAACCAAACTTATAAAATTTTTAAAACTTTGAAAATGCTAACTTTTCATAATAAGCGCCAAAATGCTTCCAGACCACTCGGTACTCAACCCGAACACACGTCCAAGTCTGAAATCATCATACAAACCTATTGGAACCTTCAAACCCCAATTCCGAGGTCGCTTATTCAAAAGTCAAACCTTAGTCAACTCTTCCAACTTATAGCTTCCAAATTTAGAATTTTTCATCCGAAACAACTCCGAACTTTTCGAAATTTAATTCTGACCATATGTACAAGTCATCACATATGAAGTGAAGCTATTAAGGGCCTCAACCTAACAAACAACGCGCTAGATATCAAAATGACCGGTCGGGTCATTACACAAGAGATTTCTCCTCTTCGCTATCGTGTGGAAGGTATCGTGTTCGCGGAGAGAGGGAGCTAAAGCATAGTGTTCTCATACATGGGACGCGTTTGTGAAGGAGGGATGTCAGAAGGAAGGAATTCCTCCACGTTCACCAAGCCAGACTCACCTTCGCATAAGATGAGCATAGCAGGTATCACGTTCGCAGAGGAGGTTTTCACGTTCGGAAGAGCAGCAACTGGGCAGTCACTTTGGCCTTTGCGATCATGAAGTGGGTCCCGATCGTGATGGGTATAACTACGCAGTGTATTAAATAATATAATTTCGGAATGTTGCTCGTTCACTCATAATTTGAATCCAATACTTCGAGAGGTGAAGATTTTGGAGAGCTAGTTCACTACTACGTTGGAGGTAAGAAATTTTCACTTGGATTTGACTTTATATATTAATTTCCAGTGGATTTCTATCCCTAAAATCTGGATTTTTAAAAGGAAAATTTAAGATTTTTGTCTACAACTTAAGATAATGTATTTTGGAAGATTGAAGGTCGATCGGACTCGATTTTGGAATCTAATCACATATTTGGACTCGTGAGATTATGAGTAGTCGAGATCTACTCTTTAAATCGGGTTTTGACTGTGTGGTCCCGAGTTAACTTTTGTTGATTTTTTGGAATTTATATAATGATCAAAGGTTTATTGTTTGGGCTTATTTTCAATGGCTTTATTTGGTGTTATTGAGTTATTTTTTACTAGATTTGGGTTAATTAGAGTTGAATTTGGACCGTTAGGCAATTTTTCCTTGATTTGAGGTTGTCATGCGGAGGTAAGTCTCTTGTCTATCCTTGTAAGAGGGAATTCTACCCATAGAAATATAATTGCTACTTGATTCATGATTTAGGAGCCACGTATATGTGAGGTGACAAGCGTATATGGCGTAGCTAGGTTTGACCATATCCGATATTGTTGACCTGAGTTGTGATTATTTTGAATTATGTGAAGTTGTTATTTATTTTCAAATTGATTCTAGGACTACGTGATAGTTTATATTCATAATTTAGGAGCATACCTAGGGCTAAGACTTGTTGATTTGACATGAGGGTTAATTTTCTATGTCAAACTTTATTATAAATTCAAAATCATATATTTACTTTGCTTGCTCCATGATTTTGATGGTCTCTAAGGCCTAATTAATTCACGACAATATTGTGATTAAGCTAGAACATGTAAAATAACTTATTGAGTCATTGTGATAAATTTAGTTACTTGATTTGCCATAACCATCACTCCATTTGAGACTTTATCTGCATTCTTATTATCATGTCTTGTGCCCTTCTATTATATTAATTCCTTCACATATGCATGAGTAAAAAAGTGATTATTGAGGAAAGTCGAGAATTTTGTCACTTTGGGCACTTGAAAATTGATACAGGTTATCGAATTGATGATGTTAAGATTTAGATCGGATTGCACGCCGCAACGATTGGGTTATGATCATTAAATATAAAATGATCCATGCTTGGATTATGGATCTGTCCCTCTGGATTTAGGTGATTACCCATATTATCTTGGGCCCTGTGAGCGTAGGCACCCATGATTCTTTTGGTGCTTGTTGGACATGTAGCATGTGTTAGGCACATGAATTTGTGCTATGAGTTATTGAGAATGGGATCCTAAGCATGAATAAGTGTACTTTTTTAGACTCATGGTATTAATTGGTAGGTGTTATTGACTGATATTATATTTTATTCAAGGATTAAGATGCTGATATTTTATTTGATTCTACTTATGTGAAAAGTATGTCTAAATTTCGTATGAGTTGCATTTGAGCTTTTATACTTGTTGATGATATGTTTAGTCTCATGTTGGATTATTTTCTCACCTGCTTGACTGCTAGTGAGTATTGGAGTCGACCTCTCACCACTACTTCTTCGAGGCTAGACTTGGTAGTTACTGTGTACCCTGATTTGTACCCATACTACACTTCTGCATATTTTGTGTAAGACTGGTGTGAGTGGTATTCATTTGGGGCAGTAGGTGGATCCGTGGAGACTTCGTGGTGAGCTGCTTATCGATCCGCAGCATATGGAGTCCCCCTCCCTACTTTTATCTTATGTCCATCTACTTTATTCAGACAGACAGTGCATTTAGATAATTTCTCATACTCTCATTAGATGCTTGTGATGATTGTGATATCTGGATCTTGGGCAGTACTGATAGTTGTGGTTGTGTTTAGACTCTGCCTTGGATAGTTTATCTATGTATCGGACTTGAGATTATTCTATTTCCTTATTATTTTGAGTATTCTCTTAAGATTTATTTATCTACTTTAGAATTATGATTGTTATTACGTTGGCTTGCCTAGCAAGCGGGTTAGACGCTATTACAACCTCTGGCGGGATTTCGGATCGTGATAAGTTCCTACAAAATTTATCTTGAAAAGTCATGTTGAACAACGGAAAACTCGAAAACCTAGCTTGAACTATTTAAATATTTAGGAATGTCCAGTTGAAGTTTTTATTTATACAACCGTAGAAGAAAAAAATTGATCCTAAAACTACTAGTTATGTCTTTATAGGTTATCCTGATCACTCTAAAGGTTTTAAGTTTTTCTGTCCATAAAATGACACAAGAATCGTTGAGTTCATTAATATAAAATTTCTTAAACATGATATTTGTGATTGTTATTATTCGTGTGGAGAGGAAATTGTGTTAAAGGAGAAGGAGATCATTGTCCTTGTACCTGTTATACATGTAAATGTGGTAAACCAACCTCTTCATTAGGGGGAGAATTTAGGTAACAATCATGAAGATCCAATATACCCTGAGTAAGATGAACACAATGAACCACTACGTAGATCACGAACAAAAAAAAAAGTATGTCATCTTTGATGATTTTATCATCTATGTGACTGAAAATCTTAATAATACTAGAGAGCTGACTGATCTTTTGTCATATGCTCAAGCTATTTCCTCTCTGTATATTGATAAATGGCGTGAGATATGAAAGATAAAATGCGCTCCATAGAACATAATAGAGTGTGTGAGTTAGTTTATTTACTTGTAGGTTTTAAGCCTATTGGTTGCACATGAGTATTTAAAACTAAAAGAGACTCCAAAGGAAATATATAGACCGTTGTAAATCAAGATTGGTTGCAAAAGGTTATCCTCAAAAAGAAGGTATTGACTACAAAAAATTATTTTCTCCTATTTCATCAAAAGATGCATTCAGAGTTATGATGGCACTTGTAGCTCATTTTGATTTAGAGTTGCACTAGATGGATGTTAAAAATGCTTTTCTCAATGGAAGCTTACATGAAAGTCTAGATGGTTCAGGTTGAAGGGTTTCAAGAAGCCAATAAAGAACATCTAGTGTGCAAGCTTAACAAATCCATATATGAGCTTAAACAAGCCTCCAGAAAGTGGTACTTGAAATTTGATGAAATCATTACAAAATTCAGATTTGTTGAAAATAAGCTTGATGGATGTGTTTATATCAAAATAGTTGTTGATAATTTTGTGATTATGGTTCTCTTTGTAAATGACATATGTTGCGATCCATAATCCTATCAAAGATCGTGATTGCACCTAACCTCCAAGACTAAGTCAACCAATCACATAATAATATGAAAAAACAAAACAAGATATAATATGCCTGAATTATCGTAAATAGCGGAATAAAGCTCCAACATTAGCTAATACAGTGATACATAAATCAAACTCCTAAAACCAGGTAGTATAGAGTCATGAGCTCTAAAGCTGAATACGTAAAGATGTCTCAATAGTACTATACTATCAGAATGTAATAACAGCAAGATAAAGATAAGGGAAGGGAACTCCAAGGATCTGCAATGTCCGTGCAGTGCTACCTTGAATCCTCTATAACAACGATAAAGCTCACTCCTGAGATCCGCTTCCACCAACATCCAGATCTACAAAAAAAATATGCAAAAGTGTAGCATGAGTACGGGACAACATATACTCAGTAAGAATTAAGACTAAACTCGATGAAGTAGTGACGAGGTTTAAGTCATATGATACTCACAGATTAGAGAATTTGTACAATATATACAATAACTTGCAACAAGAATATAACAAGATGCAATATCATCAATTATCAAATCAAAAGCTATCAGCTTAGTGAAGATATCCAATCTTGGCAGTTACGTCATCGACAAATAACAGAGGCATAGAGTAGTGTGACGACCTGGCCAGTCGTCTCGTGGGTTACCAATCCGTCTTTTCCACTTTTCTGTCTCATTATATATCATTATCTGTGTTTTAGGTAATTTAATTGAGTAAGTTGCATTCGGAGTGAAATCAGTAAGAAATGAGACACTTAGTCTCTTTCAAGGAGGCTTAAGTTGTAAAAGTCAACTGTATGTTGACTTATGAGTTAGAAGGCTCGGATGTGAATTCCGATGATTCGGTTAGTTTCGGGAGAGGATTTATGACTTAGGAGAGTGATCGGAATTAGTTTTGGAGGTTCCGTGTAGAATTAGGCTTGAATTGGTGAAGTTAGAATTTTGGCGATTTCCGGTTGATAGGCGAGATTTTGATCCGAGGGTCGGAATGGAATTCCGAAAGTTGTTGTAGCTTCGATATGTGATTTATGACTTGTGTGCAAAATTTCAGGTCATTCGGACGTGGTTTGGTCTGGTTTAGATCAAAAGAGCGATTTAGAAGATTTTTGAGATCCTTAGGCTTGAATCCGATGCGAATTTGATGTTATGATGTTGATTTGAATGTTCCGAAGGTTAGAACAAGTTTGAATAATGTTATGGGACATGTTGGAGTGTTTGGTTAAAGTCCCGAGGGTCTCGAATGGATTTTGGATGGTTGATGGAGTTTAACTTTGGCATTTCAAGAAGGTGCCGATGTCGTACCTTCAAGAATAAGAGGTATCATATTATGCAAATGAATTCCAAATTCAGTTTTGATTGAAGCATTAGATCCGTATTAAAATTTCGGAGCCATAGCAAAAAGAATCGTCCAATTCGGACATCGTATGAGAAAGTTATGCCCATTTTTGTGTCGAGGAAAAAATCTGAAGAAGCGTCAGAAATGCGAACCGCAGAATGTGAAATGCAAACCGCATTTCACAAATGCGAACCGCATTTTGGCCCAGAATGTCGCATTTTGAGGCAGAAACTGGGGCGAGAAATGCGACCAAAAATGCGAACCGCAAAGATGAAATGCGGACCGCATTTTTGGCATTGGGGATCGTATTTTCGACCTGAAAGGGGTGTTTAAACCCGATTTTTGACACTTTTTAAGTAGAACCCAATGCCCATCTTGTTCTATAAGACCCATTTTCGTTACCCACGAAGAAGAACACCTTCAAACACCATAGAATCACCATAAATTAACCTCAAAACCATATTCAAAGAAGATTTTCATGGATAAATTCTTAGAGGAAGAATCTTGGTCATCTTAAACATACTTGGGGCTATAGAACTCGAATTGAAACAAGTTTTGAAGCAATTCTTGGAGGGTTTCCAAGAGAAACATTGGGGTAAGTATTCCTAACTCAATTTTTGGAGGAATTACCTCAGTTTATCACTATTTTTAGCAATTAATTGGTGGTTTAAGTTGAGGAAAAATTGTGGAAAACCCTAAGGCTTAGGTGTGAGGGTTAGAGGTCGATCCGGTGTCGGAATTCAACAAATTTTATATGGTTGAACTCGTGAGGAGATAAGGAACCCGTTGAAGTGATAATTTCTGATTTTTGAAAAGTGGGCCCGGGGCTCGGGTTTTGCTAATTTCGATACTTTCTAGTAATTTTGATTATTTTCGCTTGGGCTTTGTCCCCATAGCATAATGTGACGTAATTATTCTGAATTTGAATAGATTCGACGCATGTGAAGGCCAATCCAAAGGGCAAAGGCGTCGCGGGCTAAGGATTTAGCCGGTTTGAGGTGAGTAATATTTGTAAATGATGTCCTGAGGGTTCGAAACCCTGGAATTGCACATCGTAGTGCTATGTTATGTCGTTTACTGCTGGAGATTGTGACTTGGTCCATCCCGAATGATGATTTTACTACGTAATTGATTGAAACTCATTGATATCATCATACTTGGGCATCTCGCCGATTATGTGAACCCTTCAGGGGTATCTGTCATTGGTTATTACATCATATTTGGGCATCTCGCCGGTTATGTGAACCCTTCAGGGGTATTATTTGGCATCTCGCCGGTTATGTGAACCCTTCAGGGGTATTGTTACTGCATTGATTCATTTCTTAAACTCGGTTTGAAACTTAAATGATAATTTCAAATGATTTAAATGGATCGGGTGGCACGCCGCCACGAGATGTGACATGCATGGATCGGGTGACATGCCGTCACGAAATATTGTGCTACTGAACCCCCCACAGTAAGCGTCGGGTACCCAGGGAACGAGTGGCACGTTCGCCATGATAGTCATGACTTGCATATCATTGCATTGCATTGCATTTTTGGTTGTGTTGGTGTTGTTTCCATTCACTTCACGTTATCTATTTGAGATGTTATATGTTTTTACTATTCCATCGTGGATTGATTTAAGTCTTATGTGTTTCTTACTTTCAATCATTATTTATATTTATTACTCACTGAGTTGGAAGTACTCACATTACTCCCTGCACCCTGTGTGCAGATTCAGGCGTTATCAGTTCCACCCCGAGGTACTGACTACTACTATTATCAATGTGGTGATTCAGAGATTACGAGGTAGCTGTTGGCGTTCGCAGCCCGTATCTCTTTATTTTTGTTGTTTCCACTTTCTTCAAACAATTGTGCCAAAGATATTGTAATAGTTTTTTATTATTAGAATTTCATTAGTGGCTCATGACTTCGTGACACCCCGATCTGAGGGTTGTAGTCGGGATATTTTTCTGCAATTTACCGTTATTAAACCATACTTATATTATTTTTGTATTGTTTAACTGTTAAAATGAAGTTAGTTTGGATTGGCTAGCCTTGTCTTCATGAGAGGCGCCATCACGACCGGGTTGGGATTTTGGGTCCTGACAAGTAGCATGTTAGAATTCAACACAAAGCATGTGAAATGCATAATAAGGCATAGAGGATTTACTTCCATAGTAAAAGCTTCTACCTTTATGCTCCACAACTCACCATCCTCGAATTCTATGTTAGAATCACCCAATATCAGTCAATTTACCACAAATCTGCACGTGCGCCATCAAGAGAAAAACATGAGAGGGAAATCCTAGGGGGACGGATCCAAATTCACATGTTGCACGACAAAGACCTCGTCCCACAACAATATCAATATCATCATAACTGGATTGCAAATACCTTGTGCCATAATAATAACAATTCCACAATATCGGCATGGAATAAACCTCGTGCCAATACTAAATCAATCCGCTCAATATGTCCATATGTGCCATAATCATAACAATCCAAGATATAAATTTCTCATAAATGAGACATATGCTCACAGTTCATCAATAAGATGCACAAGGACATAATAATAATAATGCACGTATATATGCTCAAGTTGTGAAACATGACTGCGACTAAATCAATTATAGCAACAATTCTATAATATCCCATCTTGGCTAATTAGGAGATAATAAGCCTAAACATGGTCTCCAACATCAAAGGATAAGCTCACATAGTCATACAAAGGATTAAACATGTACTATAGAGAAAACGTAATCAGAATAAGGAATAACAGAAGCCTAAAGTCTAATTCGGTCATAAATCATCATAACACCCGCATATATGCTCGTCACCTTATATATACGTCATATTTCTCATATCACAATTAGACAAATAAGGTCAAATCCTAAAGGTTATTCCCTCATACAATATTAGGCAAGATACTTACCTTAATAAGCTTAAATCAATCTTTTCAAATTGCCTTTACCTTAGAAATGATCTCCAACCGGCTCGGATCTAGCTAAAAATAACTCAATAAGGTCAAACAAAGCTATAAGAATCATTTCCAAATAATAAAGGTTCAATCTTTATTTAATTTTCAAAAAGCCAACAAAACTCAACCCGGACCCACATGGTTAAAACCCAAGTCAAGGGGTAGATCTCGACTATCCATAGCCTCACGAGTCCAAATATGTATTTGATTCCAAAATCAAGTCCAAATCATAGGACAAAAATCTAATTTTTACTCTCTTAAGTTGTTGGAAAATCCCCCCAAATTTTTCTCAAAATTCCATATTTTGGGTGTTGAAAATCCATGTAGATTCTTGAAATAATATCAAATTTGAGTATAAGTCACTTACCCCAGAGTCTTGTATGAAAATCTCCAAGAAAAATCTCCTTCTCCAAGTCTAGGGTTCAAAATATGAAAAAATAGGCTAAAATCCTGAAATTCATCACTTAAATGCACTATCCAAGGGTAGACTTCGCGAACGTGGCACGTGCCTCGCGTTCGTGAAGCACAACAGCTTCTGCCCAAAAAAGTACACTTGGAAATAGCAGAACCTCCCTCACGAACACGATGAACCAACATATTCTGCTATGTGATCGTGACCAGGCCTTCGCGAACACGAAGGCCAATCCTCCAGCTCCCTGCTCTCAAACAGCAAACACGACCCTCCTGGCTCGAACGCGAAGAGCAAGTGCACCAACCTTCACTAACATGAACCTCCGGGCACAATGGGAAGAACAAAACCCTGGCTAGCACCAATCCTTCATCACGAATGCGACACTTCTCTCACGAACGCGATGAACGCTAGACACCAGCAGAATCAGTCAGCTCTAAACTTGCTTTGAGTGGTCCGAATCTCACCCTAGCCACTCGGGACCTCGTTCAATTACCAACAAGTCTATAAAAACCACACGACCTATCTAAATCCTCCAAACACGTACGATAATATTGCATCAACGAATCAAAAATCAAATCAAAAGTTGAACTTCTCTTAAGTTCAAGAACTTCTGAACTTCCAACCAAGTGTTCGATTCAACCCTAACCAATATGGATTATATCCAAACTTTGAACTCAAGTTCTAAATGACAAGATGAACTTATTCCAACTTCCGAAATAACAATCTAAATCTGATATTATCAAAGTCAACTCACCGACAAGCTTAGGAACTCTCTAAACCTTCAAATTGCCAACTTTCGGCAAATAGAGCTTAAACATCCTAGGGACCTATAAATTCAAATACGAACATATTCCTAAGTCCAAAATAACCATAAAAACTTATTGCAATCATAAAATCACCAATCTGAGGTCATTTACATAAAAGTCAAACCTTGATCAACTCTTACAACTTAAGCTTCCAACAATGGAACCAAGTATTCCAATTTACTATCAAACCTCCCCATAACCAAACTAACCATTTCCGCAAGTCACAAAAATCACAAACAAGCATACGAGAAATATCAAATAGGAAAAAATGAGCTCAAATATACAAAACTACTGGCTGAATCGTTACAACATCGTGCTTGCCGTAAATGATTTGGGTATGATGAATGAGACAATAATATTTTTTTCTAGATATTTTGATATGAAAGACCTTGCTGAAGCCTCTTTTATTATTGGGATAGAAATTAAAAGAGATAGGTCTCGTGGTTTGTTGGGTTTATCATAGCGTGTCTATATTAAAAGTATTCTTAAAACTTTCAATATGCAAGGCAGCATGCCTTAGCAAGGATTAATATCCGAAAATAAAGTTAAAAAGAGAACTATGAAAAATGTGCCATATGCAAATATTGTTGGTTGCTTGATATACATACATGTTTGTACAAGGCTTGATATTGCATTTGTTGTTATATGTTGGAAAGATTTTCTTCTAATCCTGGATGGGCATATTGGGTGGCTACAAAGAAAGTAATGAGATATCTACAATGTACCTAAGACTTCATGCAAGTGTATAGAAAAATTGATAATGTAGACCTGCCGATATATTCAGACTCAGATTTTGCAGGTTGTCTAGTTACTATAAAGTTAACTTCTGGATATATATTTATACTGGCTGGAGGTACCGTTTCTTGGAAAAGTAAGAAATAGAGTATCGCTTCTATGTCTTCAATGGAAGCTGGGTTTACATGTTTTGAGACTGCTTCATATATTGTATGGATGAAGACTTTCCTTACTAAATTGCAAGTTTTGGATTTTGTATCTAAGCCAGTGACTATCTTTTGTGATAACAGTGAAACTATGTTCTTCCCCAAGAATAACAAAAGCACAAAAAGCTCTGAGAATATTAGCCTTTAACTTTTTAAGGTTAGAGATGTGATAAAATAAGGTGATACATATATTGAAGATATTAACACAAAATCTATTTTGACTGATCCTTTGACTAAAGGTTTTAGGCCTATAACATGCAATGAATATGCTTAAAATATGAGTATTTTAGAGTCTTTTGATGTGCTTTAGTCATTGAGAGTTACTTTGTAATTGCTCACTGAAATACTGCTATTAATAAATTCTATTTTTTGTCTTCCAATGCAAGTATGTGTTATTTAATATTTGTCATGCTTATTGGCTAACATATTTATTTATTTATTATTTTCATTTGAATATTGTATAAACTCATGGTATTTTTTTAGTTTTGTTAGTTATTGGCTTGAATATCCTGGGGTAAGGCACAAGAAAAATCTCATGAGGTGGTATGATTTTTTGTGTCACTTGGAGGCTTATGAGGTGATATATTTTTTATGTCACTTTGAGGATTATGTGTTCCTAAGAGGTGTGGCTCTATTCACCTTGATTAGAAAGATAATATGCTTAGCACACATATTTGATCCATGTTGATAGAAAATCTAGCATATGTGATTATTGATAGAATTCATACCTTGAAATAATATGATGTCTGCTATGTTTCATTGTTAATATTCTCCATTGAGACTTGATAAATTATTATATGAGTCATTTTATCCTTGGTTATGTGAGCAGTATATCCACTATAGAGTTTATAATCTTTTTCGAAATGAATTTCTCAAAATTCAAAATTTTTAGAATTATTTTCTTGTCCACAATTAACATTGGCGCCCAAGTGGGGGAATGTTAAAATTTAGACTTAAGTTAATTGGTTATTGCCTGAAAGGATGGTGATGTGGTCCAAGTGGTGAATTAAATAAAAGGCCTAATTAATATTTAATTGTGTATGCAGATAAGCAAGACCCAATAACTTTTGGCCTTTGATAGGTAGACATTCTCTATAAATAGAGGTCAATTCCCATTTCCCTAGCTATTAGAAAATCCTAACATATTCTATTCTTGAATATGTGGTATAGCGGCTGACGTCCTATCAGTCGAGTTCTCCGAACTATGAGAGCATGATGTCTAGGAACTACGAGAGCGTGATATCTTGCAGATCGTGAAAGTGATCTCATGCTTAACCGTCGTTTGTTGTCGCTACTGAATTAATAAAGTTGAACGGTATGTGTATCTGACCCTAATTCAAGATTATGCTTCTATGTATATATTGTTGTGTCTTAGTCTCTGCTATGGTATCAAGTAATTAATCTTACATTATCATCATCACTATTCTTATCTTTGTTGTTGTTGAAAAAAAGGAGGAGGAAGAAGAGAAAGAGATACTATTAATATTATTATTCTTGTCTTTATTTTATGTAGAAGGAGGAGGAGGACGAGAACAAGGACGATGAGGAAGATGGATGAGGAGAAGAAGAATAAAAATGCGAACAAATAATATGAAGTCTGTCAATATCACTAATATATTATAAAAATTGATTATGATTTAATAGCGTATCTAAAAGCGGCGATCTATGCAAATAATTGTTTATTCTCTTAAAAAAAGAAAACTCAGGTGGTGTTTGGACTAGAAAATAATTTTGTTTTGCTTTGTTTCTATTTTGGGTTTATTTCTTCTCTTTTTGTGAATGTACTTTGAAAGATTATTTTTCTATAATTTTTGAGAAAGAATTATTTTGTATTTTGATTATTCTCTTTTTAAGAAGTTAAACAAAAAATATATAAAAACTATAACGTGTTTAAAAAGCAAAATAAACATAGTACAATATTTCATTATGTTATTAGTATTTTATTTGGCACGAAATTTAAGATTTTTTTTTAAATTTATAATTTAAAATAAATTATAAATATTTATGTGACTAGAAATTAGTATCTAATAAAGTAGATAATTTAAAGTTTAAATATTTTTAAATAAAACAGAATTTGAGAGAAAGGGAGCAATTAATTATTAACAACAAAAAGCTAAAAAGGAAGATCGATCTCTGTCAGTCTCCTGACTCTCAGTACATGCTAATTGCGATCCAAGAAGAAAGCAGAGCATAAAGACTCGACTCTTGTCGTCTTCTTCCACTTTATTTATCCTCAGATCCATCACCCCTTTATTTCCCCCACTTTGTTCATTTTCAAAATTACCTCTTAAAAACTCCCCCGAAAAGAAAAAAGAAAAAATCATCACAGTGCCCTCACTATTTTTTCTCGATCATATTGGGATCTTCATGGTTAATTCACCTGAGATTTTGATGGTGAATCGTACATGGGAAAATGAGTTGCTGATGGAATGGCAAAAGAGTGTTTCTGTGTTACTGAAGCTTTTGGATTATTGAAGAGAAAAAAGGAACAGTTTTTGTTGTTGTTTTTTAATTGTTGTGTGGAAGTGGATATATGGGGAGTTCAGAGCAGCCAACTAGCTTTGGGGATCCTCAAGAAATCTCTTCTGATAATGTTAAGGGCCTGTGCTTGGCTATCTCTTCTAGTTTGTTTATAGGCTCCAGCTTTATCATCAAGAAAAAGGGTCTTCAAAAGGCTGGTGCTTCTGGGGTCAGGGCAGGTATTTTTAGTTTTTTTTTTGTTCAGTTCCCTTTTGTTTAAAATTAATATCTTGGTATGAGTTTTTGGTGAATTGAGTTAGAAGTTTTGTATTTTTTGGTCCAATGCATTAGAATTGGCTGAAATTGAACTTTTTTTTAATTTAATTTTTTAAGTAAAATTTTAGTTGTTTGATGGAATTAAATGTCCATGGCGGGTATGAGGAAGGGTACCTGTAGTCCTAAGAAGTATTAGGGAAATGTTATTAGGCAGGACATGTCATTGCTTCAGCTTATTGAAGATATGACCCACGATAGGAAGGTGTGGAGGTCGAGGATTAGGGTTGAAAGTTGACCGCTAGTAGTGTGTTTCTCCTAGGCTTACCAGTAGTACTAGGACTATTTTTGTATATTCTCATTCATGGTTCGGTATTATTACATGTTGTGTCATTCGCATTTGTTACCATCTTACATTGTTATTACTATTGTTTGTTGCTTGGTTGCTTTATTTTCACTGTTCTTTGAGCCGAGGGTCTATTGAAAATAGCCTCTCTATTTTTACACGGTAGGGTAAGGTTTGCGTACATACTACCCTCCCCAAACCCCATTTAAAAGATTACACTGAGTTTGTTGTTGTTGTTGTTGATGGAATTTAAATATTGGAAATTTGTTTGTTTTATGAACGAAGTTGGAATTCAGATTCTTTCTGAATTGGTTGAAATCAATACATTTTAACAACTATCTATTATGCCTCACTCCCAAACAAGTTGGGATTATATATATATACAAACACACACACGGTGGTGTCTGAACTAGCTTGCATGGACCCTCGACTATTCCACCTGGTACATACTATTTTTCACAATCACAAGTATCGGGTAATTCTTCCTACCAAGTTTTTGGTAGATGAGAATCACCTACTGTTTTATTGTAAATGCTGAGATTTGAATTTGGGATCTCATGGTTCTAATCAACACCTTTGGGTGCAAGTTGGGATGTACTATATGAATCCCCGTGATCATGTTTCCCCAGTTAAATTAATCTCAAATCAACATTACAAAGTAAAAATAAAAAAAAAGTACTAAAAATGTTTTTGTATTTTCTACTGACATAAGAATCTGTAATAGGGTCAATGGACTCAGAGAAAGCATAAAACCTAAAGTAAACGTATGAACATGACTAAAACATATTCCGACTTATTGGTCTCGCCTATATGAATATTTTCTCTATCATTGTTTCCTTTCTCTCGTTAAGTCTGCAACGATTGAGATCGTAGGTCCTTCAAGATAACTTCCTTCCATGTGATTTTATGTCACCTCGTCCTCTTTTAACACTTTCATTCACCACGATTTCACACTTGCAGACTGGTGCATCTCGAGGCGGACCATCTCTAAGCGGCCTTCTCATTTTTTATCCTCAATATATGCTATTTGTACCTTCCAGCGAAAGTGATCATTTTTTTTGTCTCGTCTAATCTTGTATTATCGCAAATCCATCTTAGCATCCGCATCTCTTCAACACTCATCTTATGGATGTGTTAGAAGCCTAACATTCACTCATGTATAACATTGTTGATTTTATAACTGTTCTATAGAACTTAACTTTCCTTCGTATCACACAACGTCAGTAGCACTTCTCCATTTCAACCATCCGATTTTGGTTTCATGTGTGATATCTCCATCTGCCATTCCATTATCATGGAATAATGAGTCAAGATATCTGAATTGTCACAGTTAGGCACCACAATCCCGTCTCAGTCACCTTAACTTCACTCTTATTGTGCTGACTAAACTTGCAATGCATATAATCAGTTTTACTTCTACTTATCCTAAACCCATACTCTCTGGAGTAGTTCTCCCCAGTTCAAGCTTTTGGTTGATACTCTCGTTGGTTTCATCAATCGGCACAATATCGTCAACAAATAGCATATACCATGTGATTTCAACTTGTTTTGGGTTGGTTAGCTCATATATAACTAGGGTTAACAAGTACAGACTCAATGTCAATCCCTTGTGTAAAGCTACGATTATGGGAAACCCCTTTATATCTCCTATTATTGTTTTCATGCTAGTGGCGACTCTTTCATACCTGTTCTTTATGGCCTTTAACGAATTCTTTACTTCTCCAACACCTACCAAAGGACGTGAAGTCAGTAGATTATTGCTATGTATTTATTTATTGGTCCAGTCTTTATTTATTAGAGAAAATGTTGATGCTATCACCTTGTCCTAATTTCATTGGTCTGGTTTAGTTGTCCACTTAGTTTGGTCCTACAGCTTCAGGTTCACTAAAGCTTCTATTAAACAACTAACGCTTCATTGTTTGCTGCACTGCTGATAATTAAGGTTTTCTTTACTGAAAAAGGGTATAAATACCTGTAGACAGGATCATAATGGTTGAGGGAGTCTCTACGACACTAGGTCAAGAGTTCAAGGCTGGTAAGTCGCAAACCAAGAAAAGAAACTTGTATACAGGATGTTTGCAAAAATCAACTTCAAAGACTACGGCAATGCCAACTTTCTATGAGCTCTCTCAGGTTAAAAGAAGATTCCTTTGGTTATTAGATAAACATGGTTATGATTAATAACAATATTTAAAAGATAGGACCCTCTTAAGTGGAGTAATTTTAATTTCATCGATATCGAGTACCTTTAAGAGACAATTGTATTGTGGTGATTCAAACATTCTCTTGGTAGGATTATTTTTTCATGATAGTACCATCCTTGCTGATTAATTTTCATGATTTTCGTTTGCTTTACATAGAACATATCAATTTTGAGAGTACGTGTTCAAGATTTCATCAGTTTCCTTTTCCAAAGCTTTTAGAAGACAAGAAATTCTAAAAGTGGTTTCACTGAGAGTACACATTCAAGATTTCATCAGTTTCCTTTTCCAAAGCTTTTAAAAGAAGACAAGAAATTCTAAAAGTGGTTCCACAAGTGTGGTGTTCTACCTACTTTCAGAGTCTTTTTTGAAGAAAAGTAATATGTCCTTACTGTGCCTTTAACCCTTGGGGATTTCTGGGTTTTCAAAAGATATGTGATATGTGCATATTACAACATTAAGTTCTGCTTCTCAAAGATGCTTCTTTATTTCCTACCTCTTTAGTAGTCTCAGACATATCACATATCCTTGCCCATGTGCCTGTTCTTGACATGGGTGCTCTGATGCTTAAGATCCAGTGTTACAAGAGCTATTGTTGGATAGGATGTGTAAGGCTGCATGCTTCCCTATGCATTATGCATATAATGACTAAGACTTCTCCGTTGTACTTCATTTTGTATGTTGCTTTATTGGTCCTTTTAATAAGTCGGTTCATGATACAACTGATTTATGGGTGTGAGGCTGTTTTGGCATTAGCTTTATTTTTCATCTGATGTTTCGTATTTTTTCAAATGGTGCGTGCAGTAGAACTGTCAGTCAGATTGGTCCTGTATGTATATTCCTTCTTTTTTCATCTGCAACTTTTCGCAAGAAAAAAATTTCTTTTATAAGAAAAATGCAGAAGGGGAGCCTTGGAGCAACGGTAAAGTTGTTTCCGTGTGACCTATAGGTCATGGGTTCGAGCCGTGGAAGCAACCACTAATGCTTGCATTAGGATAGGATGTCTACATCACACCTAGGGGTGCGGTCCTTCCTCAGACCCTGCGTAAACGCGGGATGCTTTATGTACTGAGCTGTCCTTTTATAAGGAAAAAATGAACTGTTGGTGGTGCCCGGATTTCAAGTGTTCCATGAAACCATTGGATAAGAAATGGGTTGCCTCTTTAACAATCTTATTCATCTCAGGTCTTGGATTTAAAAGGTCAAGCTTTATCATAATTTTGAATAACAAAGTTAGCTTCTAAAAGTTATTCAATTTTACATACCTAGTGGAAATGTACCTTTACTTAATTTTCACATGCTATGGCAGGCGCTGGAGGCTATTCTTACTTGCTGGAGCCACTGTGGTGGGCAGGAATGATGACAAGTTAGTTACCCTATTCAATGCTTCTGATATATGAGGATTGTGCTGAATTTTTTTTCCTCCAGTCCAAAATAATGCCTTTAGTGACTTGGCATGACCATTGAGACGATAACTGCAATGTACATCATTTTAATTTATGTAAAAACTGATCTTTTTTTTTGTTGAGAAAGGTAAGACTGTATAAACAGAAGCACAAAGTTCGTGCCAAAATACATGCAAATCAGTTACTTTATATCACTGCAAGAAGCTGAGGAAATCTAACATTCTATCTGCTGTACTAACATCTTCTGGTCTACACCAAAAAGCCAAAAAGGAGTGAATGTTATATAAGCTGATTTTCTTCGTAACTAATTTTATTGAATGGGGAAGGATAGACCTTGTATTCCAGATTCGGGATGAGTAAAAGAGGTGTTGAGAAATTTAAAGGAAAGAAAGAAAGAATCAACTATTAAAATAGTACCGTGTGAATTGCATGTTATTTTGCTTGTTTTGTTTCATTTGGTCTGAGAGCGTAGAAGGGCTTTCAGGAGGTGACAGCTCACTTAAGGATATCAATGTATCCTAAAGTTGTCCCTCTGGCTATTCAAGCCACATTATATTTGTTCTTTTTCTTAATTCTCTGACAAATATTGATGCTGAATGCAAGGATATTTACTTCAATTCTTCACATCTGCTCTACTTTGGTGTGAGTAACGTGGTCTTTTACTTGTCCAAAAGCCTCAATAGAAAAAAAAATTTCATTTACTGAAAGTCCTACCAATAAGCTTGAGAAATAGTTATATCTCCTCAAGGCTTTTGCCTTCTCCTTTGCAAAAAAGAAGAACTTTTGTTAAGGGGCTTCTATGTTTGCAGTATTATTTTAACTTGAAGTATTTTAACCATTTCCATGTTCTCCTACCTTTCAATTTGAAGAAAAAACAAAAATAATTAAAAAACAGCAGACAAAGATGGGTTAATATGAGTGTGTTGCTTCTGTGGCAGTGATTGTTGGAGAAATTGCTAACTTTGCAGCTTATGCATTTGCACCTGCTGTCCTAGTCACTCCCCTTGGTGCACTCAGTATTATTATCAGGCAAGAGAAGGCTGGAAATGATTGTTCAACTTTCTACCTGTTACATACGAGGCGACATATATTTATTTATTTATCTATCTATTTGTGCAGTGCTGCACTTGCACATATGATATTGGGAGAAAAACTGCATATTTTTGGAATGGTTGGTTGTGTTCTATGCATTGTGGGCTCAACAACCATTTGTTTACATGCTCCTCAAGAACGTCAAATTGAGTCTGTAAAGGAACTTTGGGACCTTGCCACGGAACCTGGTATGCATTTGAATGTTAACAAAGCTGACTTCTTCTTGACATATTGCGAGCATGGAAATTTTGATTGTTTAGCTTTTTACTAACAATAATTTGGTAGTCTTTTACTGATGACAGCGTTCCTCCTATATGCAACTTTGGTTATAGTGGCAGTTGTCATAATCATTGTCCAGTATATTCCAAAATATGGACAAACTCATATAATTGCTTACATTGGAGTTTGCTCACTCGTTGGTTCTATCGGGGTAGGCACTCAGCTATCTGGTTGGAGTTTGGCGTTCCTTTTTCCCTGTCTCATATGGTTTCTCCTTTTCCTTTTATTAAGCTTGTCATTATTGCATCATTGCTATATCCATAGTGTGATCTAATTTTATTTTTTATTTTTTTTTGGGTCAAAAAATCATAAATGATTTGGCAGGTTATGAGTGCCCGAGCACTAGGAATAGCATTAAAATTAACATTCTCTGGAATGAACCAGTTGCTGTATCCTCAAACATGGGTCTTTGCAGTAGTCATGGCAACATGTGTGTTTACACAAATGAACTACTTAAACCAGGTAATTAGAATGTATTCTCAGTTCTTTTTTACCAGTTGATATGTTTGTTACTTTTTGAGTGGTAGATATTCATCATTTGTGTGGAAGTTCTGAACATTAACTTGGTAGATACTTTTGCTCTTGGATTCTAAGAGGTCGTTCGGTACATGGGATAAGAATAATAATCCCGAATTTGGTATTAACTTTATCCCATGTTTGGTTTGGGGTATTAGCTAATCCCGTGATAATTTTTACACTAAAATGGCGGGATTAGTTATCCCATATAACTAATCCAATGGGATATCCCACCATTGTACCAAACGGCCCCTTAAGAGGCCGTTTGGTACATGGGATAAGAATAATAATCCCGAGATAAAATTTGGTATTAGCTTTATCCCATGTTTGGTTTGGGGTATTAGCTAATCCCGCGATAATTTTTACATTAAAATGATGGGATAAGTTATCCCATATAAAAGGTGTGATAACTAATCCCATGGGATATCCACCCCATGGGATATCCTACCATTGTACCAGACGGCCCCTAAGGTTTCAGCCTATATCTTGTTGCTATTTGACTTGCAGTAATTACAATGAAGTTAAATCAGTAAGGATATCTTATTCAAAAAATAGCTTTAGTTACTAATTCAGAAGTCTAGGCTCTCTTTTCTTAGACCTCAGTGTGGATCCATAGAGCACCAAGAAAGGCCCTTCTTAATTTGGCTAGAAGCCAAAGGGACCATCCTTACAGCTGAGAATAAGGAGGAAGAAGGGGATAACAGATGTAAGCTGTTGTTACATGTGCAAGCAATCTTGGGAAGATGTGGACCACTTACTTTTATCCTACCAGCTAGTTAGGCTTGTTGCTTTATTGTCGTCGTTACACTTACATTAGGTTGATATTAGTCTTTTCAGTTCGGTAACAGACTTGCATATTACAAAGGGATAGTTAGAGATTTTGGGAACATCTAGTTTTAAAGGATCTCTAGTTTGCCTTATTTACTGATATAGTAATGAAATTAGCCTGAATAGAGCCAAATAGATAGAAGCATTCACATGTTCGGCCCCGACCAGTTTGGGATTGAGACCTAGTTGATTGATTTGTCTGTTGAACTTCTGTCCCTCCCTGACTGACTACATAAGAATAGACATTTATAGTCTGCAGAGCCTAAGTTGGCCCTTTATACAATGATTTTTCTCTATTTGCATATCCTTGTCTTTTCCTGGTGTTTTTCTCAATTTTCGGGATAATCAGTGTTTCTCTCTATTTTTACACCAGAGTTTCCCCATATTTTAAATGCAGGCTCTTGATACATTTAACACAGCGCTTGTATCACCAATATACTATGTGATGTTTACATCCCTGACAATAGTCGCCAGTGTCATCATGTTCAAGGTGCAACTACTTTCTTTACCAAGGCTGTAAGCATTAACTTTATATATCACAGACTGTCTTCCTAAAAACTTGTTCTACATGACTTGTTTAAGGTGATTCAAGGTGGCAGAAGCTTGAAAAGGGTTACTTCTCTTTTAGCGGGTGAAAATTTTCTTTAGTATTGTCCCCCGGGCTTTAGTCTAGTGGTAAGAGCGCTGCAGGTGATGTGAGTTAGGTGCACATCATGGGAGCGAATCCTAACACAGACAAAAGCCTGGTATTTAAGTGGGGAGGGGGGGGGGGGGGGGGGT